>JAJOOE010000239.1:0-109942 GCA_036250405.1 Solanum raphanifolium
TTTGGCTTAGTTATCACTTCGCACCAATCGACACTAGCCTATTAGATAGTATCACACTAAATCTATGTTGATAATTCTTTTCTTGTTGATTACCTCCTAGATCCGGCAAATAGCAACAAGGCGAGTTCTAACGCGTGCACTCGTTAAAATGACTTTTGAACGAAAGAATTATCAATGCATGCAAAACACTATTCAAGAATTACTTATTTACTATTCATACTTTGTTAATCATTCATGGTTCTCACAACCCTAGTTGTGGAT
Organism: Solanum raphanifolium; assembly: GCA_036250405.1. Lineage (NCBI taxonomy): Eukaryota > Viridiplantae > Streptophyta > Magnoliopsida > Solanales > Solanaceae > Solanum > Solanum raphanifolium. Next base: position 262 of record JAJOOE010000239.1, read on the forward strand.
TTAGTTACCCATATTAGCAAAGATCACAATTCATAATATTAGATGAATAAATCATGAACTTACGTAACGAGAATAATAAAACCAGAATTTCAACTTGAATTGCAAATCCAAAATCTTCAAAACGAATGTAGGAAATCAATAATTGCTAGGGTTGCAACTTAATCTCGAAAGTCACAAATTAAAACTAAAATAATAATGTCTAACCCCCAAAAACGAGGTTTACATGCCCTATTTACAGAAAAAAAATCCTAAATTAAAAGGAAAACAAATTAAGGAAAGTTTGTTCAGGTACGCGTCTTCAATCCACGAGACTGACTTACGGACCGTCGATGGATCTAAAGTCCGTAAGTCCCTTCCGTCAGCCAGGAGTTAGAAAATATTTCCGCTTCCAAAAATCAGCTTCTCTGAAGCAAACAACGGACTAACAGTACGGACCGTAGATCGATCTACGGTCCGTCAATCCCTTCCGTAGCTCCACACTTAGAATCTTAAAAAATCAGGTACTGGAACCCTCGCAGTATCAATATACGGATCACCAGTACGGTCCGTAGATCAATCTACGGACCGTCAATGGACACTGTGGTTCCACACTTGGTCAGATTTCCCTGATTTGTCCTCAATACCATGCCTGCTGATCTACGGTCATCACCTACGGACCGTGAATGTACCTACGGTCCGTAGATCACCTCCGTGAATGCCCTATTTCTGCATTTCTTTTAGCTGTCTCTATACTTCCGCGCCTGAACGTCCTCCATGCAAAACATGATAAAAACACATAAAAACCAATATAAAAAGGCCCTAGACACACACAACTTATAAGTGAAATGTATTAGAAATACCGTAAACTCACGGTATATCAGAAATTCGCATGAAATTTCCAAGGACCTTATATGGTTCATATAGTGCTCTTTAGAGGAGTAGTACTCTTAGAAAAATGGATGGCAAATTGAGCACAAAGCAAATTAATTCTGACGGCATCAAGAAATAATACATCTGAAGAGTTTTTTGTAACTTTGCAATTTTGATATAACAAAACTACGTCTAGAGCTGACTTCCCATGGTGGGGTATGTAGGCAACCCACATCGGATTCGATCTCCTTTAGAAAACCCAAAATCATCATTTCCATATATTTAGAACTACGCTCCACTTGAATTCCCTCGTTGGGACACGTAGGAAATCCCTGTCGAATTCGGTCCCGTTCTTTATTTTTCAATTTCTTATTGTAATTGAACTACGTCCTAATGTGATTCAGTTTGAAACGTAGGAAGCCTATGTGTGCCCTGGTCATTGCATTACATGCTCGTACTTTTCCCCTCATATTTTCCATTTTTTCTATTGTAACTGAACTATGTCCTGACGTGATTCTGCTTGGATACATAGGAAGTTTGAGTCATGCTCGGTCATTACATTACATGTTCTTACATTTCCCTCCATGCTTTGATTTGTTTTCAAACTACGTTACTTTTACAACCCGATTCCTCGAGTCATAATGGCGCCTACTATAACCCACCAGTAGGCAAGCTAACCAATATCCCGAAACAACTAGTATTGGGATTGAGTGTAGAAAACTAAATCCAAAAACACAATAATAATAATAACATGAGTCACAAATGGAAGGGCGGAAGCAAGACAAAACTATATACAAATAAAAGATCCCTCCTTGTACCTTGAAGTCACAAGTACAGAGCTACTAACAAAATTAGTACAAGTCCCAAAAGTGGACTGAATAATCAACGTTTCAAGGACACTTCATCCAATTCTAAGCGTCAACGATCGTAAATCAGTATAAAACCCAACTAAATGAGTTGGGGTAGAATCCCACAGGGAGCTGTACGTGTTTCAGATTAAATTGGGAAGTATACATGTGGTCAAATCAGTCATAGGAATAAAAATTATTGAATAAAGACATCATTCAAATTAAGGGGTGACACGAGTATCAAGTCGGGATTTAGGTTTTGATTAAAAACTACAAAAAGACACAAACAATATGAATTAATAATAATGAGACGGGTTCTTGGGATCTAATCGATTATAGGCAAATATAGACATATGGGTAATTGCACCTATTTGAAAATAGCTAGATATTAGTGAGTAGGCTAAGCTATAATGGAGGTAAATTTTCTCTCGAACAATTTACCCCGAGGCAAGTGATATCTTTCAAACATCAACAAGTATGCAAAATAAGAGCAGCCCGCACCTTAATCAATTCACTCTCTCGAGCTGAATGTGTAGGATTGGGTTTAGGATTCACTCTCGAGAGAAGAACCCAGGTCATCCCAATACCCACAAACTATCAATCAATAATTTTAGTTCTAAAACCTCTCTCTCTCGCATGCCAAGAAAACAAATAGAGAATTACATTTGCAACTACAATTCTTAAATGAAACCATAATAAGTAATGATTAAACTCAGTTTTAAATGGCATTTAAACTAACAATTAGCAATACCCAGAAACTAAATTAATCCAATTTGAAGAGTCTCAAAGACCAAGTTCCAATTCCTCAAAAGTGAATTTCTTCGATATCTCAAAGCTAAGAAAAACTAGAGAAAATTGTCTACAGATGCTCAAAACATAATAATAGATTGTTCTCAACAGTATTTCATACTAAACTAAATGTTCAAAAACGTATTTATAGTAACCAAAAATGTGTAGCGAAGATTCATTTGGCTATCCTAGTCGGGCTTACAGAACCACTCGACGAGCTACCCTTTGGTCTCTTATATTGCCCTTTTGCCTTGGTACTCAGCATCTTCAAGTTCTGTAACTTTGGGCAATATATCTTGGCTTTGCGGAATCACTCGGCGATCAGCCACTGCTCCTTTTCATCGCCAACTTGATTCTTTCCTTCAGGGCTTGGAACACTAGAACTTTAGGCGGTCTGATGAGCCACTCGGTGACACACCGAGTTCTCTTGGCGATCCTCAGGCTCGCCCTTCTTTATTTCTTCAGCTTGTTTTGTTCCTTTTTGCCTGTTAGTGTTCTTGCTTTGTTTCTATATCCATATACCCAAAAATCAAGGATTTAACATCAGTTATTTGCATAAATTAGGAATTTAAGGACACTAAATATATGCAAACAAAGCTCTAAATGAGTCCAGATCTTGAAGCCATCAACACCCAACTTAAACTTTGGCTTGTCCTCAACTAAAACTCAAGTTCAGCAGTTCAAAAGGGATGTCTCAAATAGTGCTACACAAGACTCAATAAAAAATACACACAATCATGCAAGGATCAATTGTGCACTCAAAGATTCAACTTGTGAGTCACCATTATCAAAGATGCTCAAGTTCGCAATACCTGCTTCAAATGCAAGTTCAAACTCAACAAAGGTACTCAAATGCCCTCACAACAAAGATGATTCCATATTCATACATTATTCTTCAACGATTTATAGTTTTGGAATCAAATATGACTCTCACAGTCACAAACATGAATACATGCATGACTTCATCCATAGGTTTGCCATTATTTTGCGGTCAACACTCATTTCACCTCACTCAAAATAAAAAAAGGTCTTTTCAAGGTTTGTAACGGGGTTTAGTGTAAAAGTATAGTCATTTAGGCTCAGTGGCTGATACCCTCATGAAATGTGGTTTGAACATCACTTTTCTTTCTTTTTTTACTCATTCTAAAAAAATCACCCCATTATTCAACTTCCAATCAGTTTTCGGACACCACATTTCTTTTGCACTTTCAATAATTTATTTCACAACTTTTTCATTTTTTTTCTTTCTTCTTTTCTGTCCCTTTCTTTTTTTATATGGAGGGATTCCATCTTTTTCAACATCATGGCTCAAAGGGGAATTCTTCACATTTCTTGATTTACCTTCTCTTTTCACCACACCCCTAACTTTGGCTTTTGGCCTAAGTTGGCTATTCAAACAAACCAAACTTCGTGAGAGTTATGGGTGAATGGATAAAGAGCGATCACATTTGTTCAAGTTTCTTCCAAAAAAAGGATAAGGGTCAAAAAAGTTCAAGCAAGGTTCACACATCTCACAAGGTTTGCTACAAAAGAGGTATATTATCAAATTGTTTCACCCTTCAAAATTATTGCCTAAGATCATTTCAAGTGCTTGCATCATTAAGTCAACCGCACCAACGGGGCAAATTTTAGGTGTCATCACACAAGGCATTGTCACCAATATCAAATGAAACTCCACACTTTCGCTAGTGTGCAATATTCATCACAAGAGACTCATTCAATAATCGGCCAGTCACAACAAGATGCAAAAAGTTCATACATTGTCTATGCAACTTCATTTGGTCTCGTCGTAACCGCACATTAATTTTTGTTAGATTAAGAGCACTTTTCAAGTCATCGGTATTGATCATTACCGATACTCAAATTCTCACAAGAACAACCACATTCATGCACAAAAAAAGTGGCAAAAAATTTCAGCTGGGTCAAAAACCATTTTCATTCATAATGAGGAACCATAACCTCAAACAACCACAAGATAAGATCAAAAAAAATTTAAAACACAAAGAACCCAATATATATATATGTATATACAAAATATAGTCACAAGAGGTACGTATGGAAATAACTCACCCCACCATACACAAAAAAAAGGCAGTTGTCCTCAAATGCACAAAATTAATCAAAAGTCAATAAAAATGACAGACAAGGAGGTAAGAAAAGATGCTATCTACAAAGTCGCTCCATCTGTTGGGGCATCAATGCCCGAAGTCACACTCGAATCTTGGACATCTGTGCCATAAATAGTAGCAACACAGGCTCAACTAGAGCCTTCAATGGACGTCTCTATCAGGGATGCCTGTAAAGACCCTAAAAATGAACTAGAGCCTCTCATGTGTTTTGATGGTTGGTTATGTGGTGTTTATGGTCTAAATCAGTGTGTGTTGGTGTGAGGCAGTGTGTAAGTTATTTATATGATGAGTCATGACTTTATATGGGTGGTTTAGTGACTTCTAAAGTCAAATGTCAAGGGACGTTCATGACATTCGAAGACTAGACTTGTATGTGGTGCTAGTGTGTTTTATATGTTGTGGGTAAATTTGATGTGTCGTTTGAGGTGTGAAGCATGTTGGGATGACCCTAGGGTTTGAACATGGGTTTCGGGGTTTAAATGTATGGGTACGACTCCCTCAAGGACCCACGAGGGGCCCTTGAGGATGACCCCATCCTTAGCCTTGAAGCTGCTTGGGCAGTGGCAAACGACGACCCAAGTTGAAGGCCATTCAAATGATTGACGGCCCGTCAACCATGGGCCGACCACGCCTTGAAGCTCTGCATGTTGGTGAGCTGCAGTCACAAATGATGGACCCCATTGATGGGGTGTCACTCAGTTGACGGTCCGTCATTTCTGGGCGTCAAACGTGAATGTAATCTGTAGAATTTTCTACCAATTTAGGGTTGAGTTGGTAAATTCACCCCTAGTTCTAATAAGTGTATTGATGAATGTTTTATGTGTTTTTAGGTATTTGAAGTATAATTAAACATTTAAAGTCTATTTTAAAGTCATTCTCCTAAATTCAAAACCCTCCCTCTCTCAAAACTCTCTCAAAACCCCATGGAAGCTCAAGGTGAAAAATGGAGCTAGGGTTGATGGTGGCTACTGATTTATTCTTAAATTTCGTTTGGTTCTTGATGATTAAGGTATGGGGATCCTTCATCCTTGATTATTCTTCCTTTCAAGGAGCTTAATCTAAATGTTTTCAAAGTTCTTCCAAAAACACAAAACCCTAATTTCAATTCTAGCATGGGTTCTTGCCTGAAAACATTTTAAATGATGTTTTATGTTGTTATTAATGATTATTGATGGTTTTAAGAAAGAAATATTCATGAACCTATGTCTTCTCAAATTCTCTAAATTTGGTCTAAAGTGGGTCTATTGATTTTGAGTAATTGATGAAGGATTATTGAGTGGTTTGATGTGGGCTGTTCTTATATGCTCTTAGCTATGCTGAATTGTTGGAAATTTTTATTGAATTGTATAATGTGACGTAGTAGACTTGAATGGACATAAATTGGGATTTAGCCTTTATGTTGGTTATTGGATATTGTTTAGCTTAGCTTGTATAGTTGAATGTTGTTATTATTATTGTTATTGTATTGTTAATTGTTGGAATATGAGGATGATGAAGATAGCTATGGAAAGAGGGTAAGTTGACCTAACTTGATGGATATTATATAATTGGCATGGAATTGAGTATTGTGGCTTATGGCCTTTGAAAGATGGTAAGATGGCTTGATCTCTTAATATTGCTAAAATTGTTTCTTAAGTTGGATCCATGTTTGGTGGAAGTGTTGCTTGTTGCTTTTGAATTATGATTGTGGCCATGAAGGGCATTATATAAGTATTGTTGTATTATTATATATTAATGAGGCTATATGTAAAGTTCTATATGAAGCTATATGTAAAGTTTTATGTGAAGCTATATGTAAAGGTATGATGTGCATGAGTTTATGTGATCTTGTGATGATCCTATCTAAAGTGGATAGCATTGTGAATTAAAGTATGATTTCTCATGATTTATATATGTGATGATGTGGGATTATGAAGTATCCTTAGATGATAATGTTGTGACTTGGTTAGTAGACTAAAGTGTGTCTCTTTGTTACTTAAAGTCTTGAATGCATGAATGTGTGAAGTGGGCTAGAACTAAGAAATGGCGCCCTTTTCATGAATGGTAAAAGAGGAATCTTAGACTATGTCTTGATTAGGCTAGATCTACCATGGTACCCTTTTCATGAGTAAGTCTAGACTCCTAAATGTGAATGTAAAACCTTGAAGCGGTAGACCTTATGGTGGTGGCTCCTTCTTAAGTAAAATGATAGACTTAGAGATGGATAGAGCCGAAACGGCATGAGAATCCTTATCTAAGAAAGTCAAATGAGCTATCCTTATGAACCTAGATTGGCTATGACTAAGAAATGGGGCCTTTCTTGGGAAGAGGTACTATGAGTTGGTTGAACTAGAAAAGGAACCTTCTCTGGTACATATGTGAATGAAATACTCTATGGAAACCAAGGCTAAGCACCGAGTGGATGTGGTTAAGAAGGTGGCCTAGTTGAATATGAGATTAGGCACAATGAGCTTCCTTGGACATCCCTTAAACCATGTGCCAACATGGGTTGCTTTTATTTCTACCCTTGGCAAGTAGAACAACCTCGACGGAGTAGGATAGACTCCGCATTCCATACCTTGCTAGTATGGTTTATGTCGGTTAAGGGCTATTTCCATCATATGGGATGTGCACTCTAGCTATTGGATAGGTTCTACAAAGTGTAGGTAGTAGTATGGGATGTTACCTATACATGGCACGAGTAGGCCTAGAAGATACTAAAGTGAGTTCCCTAATCCTAAGGGCTATTATGTGATTGTCTCCTATATGCTTGGGTGTCTCTTAAATGGTTTTGTTAAAGAATGTTGGTCTATTGATGTTATGTTGTAAAGGAAATGTCCTATCTAAGGTAATCTTGAGGAACACTTAAATGTGCTTGAAGATGTTGTATGGGCGGTCACTTCTTATCTCACTCAAGTGTGTCTTGAGGTTATATTAGGTAGAGGTCCTATGGTAATGAAATGGTAGGTGTTCTTTTAGAGTTAAGCATGGGTTGTATATAGATATATGTTGAGTATGTGTATGGATGGCTATGGCTTTATAAAGAATGTTGAGTTAGTATGTTATACTGTAATGATAAAACCCTTGTCTATGGTAACTCTTAGGAACACTTGGGTGTATATGAAGAGGTTGTTTGGGCAGTCACTTCATTAATCACTTAAGTGTGGCTTAGGGTGACTTGAGATAGATGCTTAAATGGTAATGAAGGAATTGCTTTGCAACCTTGGTAAGTATTGTACACTTGTGTTAATCGAGTTGTAAATGATGTGAATATGGTTCTTATATGTAAATGTTGACTTGTATTATGTCTCTTATAGTTGTGGAGTGAAGGTTTTATCAAAATGATATGAAAGCATATATTCTTTGTAAATGTCTGCTAACCCCTTTCTTTCCCTTTTTGACTAAAGTGTAGGGATTGGGAGATGGTGACATGTCATGGCTACTGGATAGGTTTCTAAGTGTTGACGATGAAGACTTGGTGAGTCCTCATAAATTCGAGGACAATACCCTACATGATCCTTTTGATGTATTTCTAGTATTTTTGTTTAAGTCTTGTATGGGCTTAGTCCCTATGTTGTAGTCTAAAGTATGAGATGATTTTGAGACATCATGTATAAAGTCTAGAAAGTGTTCCGCTTGTTATTTAATGAAAGTATCTTCGTGTGTGAAGAAGGTTTTTAATTTCATATGGTTTTTAGTATCTATGCGATGAATGAATGCTAAGAGGCTTGTATTACACCTCCGAGTGGTCAAGTATGCCGGTTATGACTAGGGGCTGCTCTCAAGTCGAGACAATGTCTGAATCATTGATTGTACAATCATCTTCTCTAAATCTGGTAGGTCTCCATATATGGTCGCCTCCTGAGCATCCAACTACTCCTCATATTTCTTTGCCTCTGACCCGTCAGCTGCCACATCCTCCATAGGCACATATCCGGTGGTGGCCGGAGGAATCTCAGAACTGGATAGGGCATCCTGATTCTCAACTGCCTCCAAGAGAGAAGTGAAGTCTTTTGACTTCAGATAGTCCACATCCTCTCTCAAGCCTAAAAACATGGCCTTCAAAGTCGTCATCTCTGAAGTAACCCCTGTTAACTCTCACAAGTCTCTACTCTCGCTGTAAGAGCGTCAATAGATGTCCGGAGGGGTGTCAACGCAGCTAAGATGACTCGCTTTATCATCCAAGGCACGTCGACCTCTAGCCAGGTTGCCCGCACATCGGCAGAATGGGCTAGGTGCCCCATCTTAAGAATCATGGCCTAAGTAATCATGGTGGGCTACGAAGAGTAGAAGAACTAGGAGCCTGGAAAGAAGTGGAAGCGGTTTTACCTGAAGGCCCGGAGGCCGGAGTAGGCAAAGATGTGTCTGCATGTATAGACTTGACATCAACCTCTGGGGATGCATCCACCAGAGCTGCTCTCCTCCTATCCGCCTCATCCTGAGTGTACCCGGTATTAATGCGTCGGATATCCATGGAAGATGTAGGAGTGACATCTATGTCCCTCTTCTCATCACGAGGAACTCCAGCACACTGACATAATTCTCTAATCAGGATTGGGAAGGGAAGGGATGTCTGGCGCTGTTTGTCCTTCATGCCCATCTCCTGCTCAATAATGAGTCCCAAGTTGATCCTTCTCTTTGGGATAATGGATCCTAGATAAGCCGCCTTTGGGTGGTAGAGGATGGACTCATTGTGTGAGGCTACGGTGGAGCTACTAATGAATCAAAATCAGTACCGCGCAGCTACATTGAAATCCTTCTTCTAAATCGGAGCTCCAGCCTCAATCCACCTCGGGGTGGTGTCAGAAATTAGGGGAGCAAGCCAGCCCTTTAGATCATCCAAGATTTGTGTTGTAGCTAAGCCCTCGTACTCCTGCTCGAACACGGTGGCTCTGTCCAGTATGACATTTATATTTGGGAAAAGGGCCTGATATACCCCTTAACTTTATCATTTAGAGCTGATATACCCCTCATAATTAAAGTGGCGCATGTATGACCCTATTGCTATACAAATGGCTCACATGTACCCTTTTCTTCTAACAAAAGTGAAAAAATTAATTTTAATTTAATATTATAATTATTATTATTTTAAAAAAAATATAATCCCATATGGTATATTTAATCGACCTCACACATATTTTTTTTTGACCTTTTTTTCTTAAACGACTAATTTAAAGTTATTATTTTGATCGTCAAATTTATTTATGTTTCACTAATTTTCGTATAAACTTTATTATAGATGACCCAATTTTTTTTTCAAAACAAAAACTAAACAATAACATAGTAAAAAAAATTAGTTTAAAAATTTTCTCTTTACACTAACGAACGAAAGAAAACAATAAAATAAGAATAAGAAACTCAAAAAATAATAACCAAACACGTCAAAAAATAATTTATGTATAAAAAAGATTAAAATATACCTTCAAATTTGATACAAGGATCATATATACCCCTACATGATTTTTTAAAAATTTAAAAGTCAAAAAAATAGATCTAAAAGTTTTTTTTTCACTTCCGTTAAATTAAGGGTATATGTGAGCTCATTTTGTAACGGTAGGGGTATATGTGAGCCGTTTGTATAACAGTAAGGGTATGTATGAGCCACTTTCATAACAAGGGGTATATCAGCTCTAAATGTCAAAATTGAGGGGTATATCAGACCTTTTTCCATTTATATTATCACTGTTGTACCCCACTTCTTTGCCTCGGACCATGATGGACTTCACCAGTCTGAAGGCACTAGCCTTCTTCTTCCCCTGGGGTACAAGGTCACCATACGCAGTGTAGAACTCACTAACCCAAGTTGGGATATATGGGACTCAGGTTCTGGTGAAGATGTCAAATCTATGGAACCTGTGTGTGTCCCACACCAGAGAGTACCTATCCTCTAGGCAATCTTTAGACAACCTCTTCTCTTCAAGAATCATCATCATTCCCTTGACATTTTGACTTTTGAAAAGCCGAGGAGGAGGACCTTGAACTAGTGGCGCTCGAACCACCATCTGTGCCTGAGCTTGTACCGTATCTGCAGTAGGAGGGGTGGGCTCTGCGATCCTAGATAGATCTTGACGAACTCGGGCATGTATCTCAGCCCGCCTAGTCTATAGTGGTTGGTCATCATTACAGTCGGAAAGTGAGACCTGAGAGTCAATGGACTCTCCATCCCTGCCGGAGTTGTGCTTCGGTATCTCAGCTACGGGCGCTTTGCCCTTGCCCTTACCTCCCTTAGGAGGTGCCTTCTTTCCCTTTTTAGAAGGAGCAGCTGCCCCCTCATTAATAATAATGCCCTATGCACTTTTGCGGGGCAGCATACCACTATGGTCCAAGTTGGTCCTAGCCATATCTGCAATACACACCAAAAAGCATTAGAATTAATCCAAGAAATATTGCAGAAATCAGGTTACATAAAGACTAGCCTAACCAATCGGTGAGTCACCGAATCACATTGGCGAGCCATATCGGGCTCGCCGAAAGGATTGGCCTGAAAATTTCCTAGAAAAATGGCAGGTCAGCATTGTTCAGGATCCTTCGGGGAATCGCCGACACCACTCGGTGAGCTGGGACTAGCCCAACGATAGTTACAATATGTTTTAGCCGATCACGCCACTCTCTATCATGGTCTCTCTATCCCTTATCTCTATTCCAACCTTGGTTACCACCCTGTGTTGGGTAGTTTGCATGATAACCTCCTCCTTGGTTGGCTAGGAAGTTTACTTTCTCATTGTACAACGCTTCAAATTTTGCCTCTTCGGGGTTAACAACACCAACACCGACAACATTAACACTCCTTGTACCAGCGCCCATGACGTTCTTGGCCAAGATTTCTAGTTCGATCATCATTTTTGCCATGTTTTGGTGTCTCTCTTGATCTTTTTCAATTTTTTGTTTTGTCAACTTGTAAGTAAGAGAAGAGACCTGATCTTCATGGGTGTACCATGCTCGGTTAATCTTGGTCATGCCATCAAGGAATTGGGTTGCTATCACATAAGGTTGTTGCATTAAACCTCCCGAAGAAAGTTGATCAGCCACTCTCTTGTTCACCAAATCAAGGCTTATGTACAAGTATTGCAGCAGAATGTTGTCGGGCAATCCATGAGTTGGGCATTGCAACACAAACTTCTTAAATCTTAGCCAAGTCTCATGGATTGCCTTACCCTCCAAATGCTTGAAGATTTAAATGTTATCCCAAAGAGTCATCATCTTCGAAGGAGGAAAGAGTCGCACTTGAAATGCAGTAATAAGCTCATCCCACGAAGTGATAGAATCTCTTGGAAACTAAGCCAACAACTTACACACTTCTCCCATTAGACAAAATGGGAATAACCTCTGCCGGACCGATTCTTGAGATATGTTCTTAAAGGAGAATGGTCCACAAACATCAACAAAGTTCCTTATGTGTACATGGGATCCTCATGAGCCAACCCACCAAACAACCCTTTCCATTGTAAGAGCTGCAACATGGTGCTTGTAATGTGAAACACAACGTTTCTTTCAGCTGGAGGTAAGCAAATGGCACCAACTCCACCCACTAGATTTAGGTCATTGACATTTGCTTCATTGATATCATTGAGATTTCCAATGTCATCTTGGTGGCCTACTTGGCTACCATTACTTCTGTTGACACTCAATTCCTCTATTTTAAACTTCAACACAAAACCAAAACTAAAAGTAAGTAGGTTCAATTATGACAAACAAGAACACACTTCAACTTCACCAAAAGAATTTCAAACAACACCACTCCCCGGAAGCGGTGCCATTTTGATTAATTAAAGTTCGAAAGAAACTTCAAGAAATTCTAAGCGTCAACGATCATAAATGAGTTGGGGTTGAATCCCATCTGGAGTGGTACATTTTTCAGATTCAATTGGGAAGTATAAATGTAGTCAAATCAGTCATAGGAATAAAAATTATCGAATAAAGACATCATTCAAATTAAGGGGTGACACGAGTGTCAAGTGGGCGTTTTTGTTTTGATTAAAAACTACAGACGGTCACAAACAATACGAATTAACAATAATGAGACGGGTTTTTGGGAACTGATCGATTATAGGCAAATATAGACATATGGGTAATTGCAACTATTAGGAAATAACTATATATTAGTGCGTAGGCTAGGTTAAGTTGAGGTAAATTTTGTCTCGAACAATTTACCCCGAATCAAATGATTTCTCTCGAACATCAACAAGCATGCAAAATAAGAACAACTCACACCTTAATCCATTCATACACTCGAGCTTAATGTGTGGGATTGGGTTTAGGATTCACTCTCTCGAGTTGAACCCAAGTCAACCCAATACTCACAAACCATCAATCAATAATTTTAGTTCTAAAACCTCTCCCTCGAGCAAGCCAAGAACACAAATATAGACATGCATTTACAACTTAAATTCTTAAATTAAACCACAATTACTAATTAAACTCACTTTTAAATTGCATTTAAATTAACAATTAGTAATACCCATAAACTAAATTAGCCCATAATCACATGATCACACCCCAAGAGATAGGCTTTCGCTAGACATCATAATCAGGCTCGCCCTCCTTCAGTTCTTCAACTTGTTTTGTTCCTTTTTACATGTTAGTGTCCTTGCTTTGTACCTCAATCCATATACCTAAAAATCAAGGATTTAAAATCACTTATTGGCACAAATGAAGCATTTGAGGACACTAAATATATGTGAACAAAGCCCTAAATGAGTCCAAATCTTGGACTCATCATGGACCACAGAAACAAGACTATCTCAAAAAGCAAAAGACAAGTCAATATATAGATATAGAAGTAAACGGGCAAATCCAGGCTGTTATGTGCTCACCCTTACCTCCTAATATGACTGCAGCTGGCTCGAAATACATGCAGAAAGCTGGTGCTAGAACCTGCATCACGAAAATAGATGCAGAATGTAGTATGAGTATCAAAACAATAGGTACCCAATAGGCATCGTAGGCCGGCTGAGCTAGAAAAGCAAAAGTAATATGAAATGCGAGAATCTAACATACAAACAAAAATAAGCAGGAGGGAACATCTAATAGGTATATACACGAGCGTACTCACACACAAATAGAAGGAAAGTAGCTAACAAAGTCAACCTTAGGCAATTTGGCTAAAATGCCAAATGGTCCCACACTTAAACCAAAGGCCCTGGGACTCATTCCAACCATGTTTCTATCCTAGTTTATCTATTTCAGAGCTGATGGAACTATCAGAATTCCATCATGAGGTCGTTAACCTGATATTTTGACTAAAGTCAATTTTCAAGGTTCAAAAGCTCTAAAATAGGGAAACGGCCCTAAAATCCAAACGAACGACCTGACGATCAAACAGTCAGTGCCAACAGGTATTAAATGACTTGGGGTTGCTATTGGAATGGCGAAATGAATGCATTAAATCAAAAATGACCTGGAGGGTCATTATAGTTACGACCCGATTCCACTTTGTTATGTAGGCAGTTTGAGTGAAGCTAGGTCACATTACATACTTTTAATTCAACCGCTTGTAATTGAACTATGTTATGATCGAAATTTTTTAGTGATCGATCAATGTACTGCATAATTTCTATTTTTTAACCCTTAGGAAACACTTCCTCATAGTTCAGGTAACCTAAGAATATGAAGAAACTCGATCGTTATAGTATCTGCAAAAGAGCTAAAGAAGCTTCTTCATAAGGCTAAAAGTTACAACAAGACTATGTTTGATATAGTCAACAAAATGAAAAGCTCGAGGGACTTCTGAACATGTCATAATCTAAAAACACTGGAGAATTACTATATATATATATATAAATATACCTAATATATACATAATATATGTATTTACTAAAAAAAGATATTTCTTTTCAAAGAGATTTTCTACTCTTCTACCTACCAAGTCTCTATTTTAAGAAACTATGTACGAGCTAAGAAGATGTCCAAGGATTCTAGTGATGAGGCCTCAATCCACGAGTCGATACAAATCAACATCCCCTCCCAAAGTAAAATTTTTCTTTCAGTGCAGAAAGACAACATCAAGTCTTGGGGCATGACAAAAGACACCATTCGACTTCTCACAATCGTGAGCCAAACAACTCTTTCGCTACTTTATTTCCTAGAAGTACTTTAACTTGCACTTTATGTCTGAGAATATTTCATTTAAATATTTGCATGCATGATCAAGATCCAGATCAAATACTGAAGAAAAGAGGACCCTTGTAGGAAAATAGGATAGTTAGCTTCTGTCAAAATAACTCCACCAATTAGAGCTTGTAATCTAACCTCGTCAACAGCTCTGCCAATCGAAGACCTGTGTGTAACATCATCACACGCCAGAAGTCTAGGATTGTACATAACAAATGTCAGTCAAACTCCACCGATCAGAGACTGTGCATAACTAACATCAGCCAAACACTACAAATTGGAAATTGCACATATGAAACATCGTAATCTGTATGACGTAAATAGAAAATGTCGATTAAAGTACGTCAATCAGAGCCTGTATATAAGCAAAATAAGATGCACTCAGCCAATCAAAGACTACATTGTGGTGACGTTAGTGAAGCTCCACCGATGGGGACATGCACGCATAGTGACTATGTCATACGCCAATAATGAAATGTTACAATACAATTTTTACATAGCCAAATAAAGGCTTTTACATCACGAACATCCCACTAGACGGAGGCCCTACATTACAAGTTTTGCGTCCCTAGAGGAACACTTTTACATTACAACAACCCTGCCAGTCGGAGGTCTACATTACAAGCTTTACATAGCCAGATGCATGCTATTACATTACAACAACCCCGCTACTCGTAGGTCTACATTACAATCTTTACATAGCTAGATGTAGGCTTTTACATTATAGCAACCCCGTCAGTCAAAGGTCTATATTACAAGCTTTACATAGCCAGATGTAGGCTAACACATTACAATTGTGTCACCATTCCGAGGCTTTACATTACAAGTTTTTTCCTCGCCAAACGAAGGCTTTACACTACCGCAGCCTCGCCAGTCGGGGGCCTTTACATTAGAAGTTACTTTACCTATATCACATTCAGAACATAAAAAGAGATATAAAAATTTGCTTGAACATCTACAGTCTACTCTTTACATTACTATTTCAATTTTTATGTTTTGAACCTCAATAGGTACTTTTCACCATTTTATATGTTTTGTAGGGGAACACATTAGAACATGGAATGCCCTCTAAGCAACAAACAAGAGAAAGTTAGTGCAATGTTAAGCATTAGTCTCTATGTCAAGGATTCCCTTCCAAAACTCAACTCGACTGAACTTTCAGAAGTTTGGATTCGAGTTTCACTTATAACTGTTGCATGTCTCAGTTCATTATAACTCGAAAATGGGACAATTTCTTTTTTGAAGGTTCATATCTACCATAGGTCTTAAGTAGAAATTTGTACGGGGCATTTCTCATTCAAGTTTCTTAAGAGATATATCTCATCCCTCTATTCATGCTAATCTCTTCATGCCTCACCACCAAAAGCTTTCAGTATTACCGTAATTTGATATTACACAAACTTTAATAATAATTTGCTATGTTTCTACACTCTTGAAGTCCATATGGCCTAATTTATCATGAAACCTGAGATATGTAGGCAACTCAGAAGCCATGGTTTGGCCATGATTCCATAAAAATTTCATGTCAAGTTGTTTCTCAAAATATATTTTGGTTTGTGGCCCAAAATTTGATCATGTCAATATTTCTTTATGCACGTCTTCTTTACTCTCCTCCATGGACAAAGGAAGGGGCAAGTTGTTGACACCCAATTTTGGCTCTCCATATTTAATCAATTAAGCTTTCATAAATAATAATAATAATAAACAACAACAACAACAATAATAGTAAAATAAAATATGTATACATATGACAAGATTTTGTAAGAATATGGAAATAAAATATATAAATTTTCTTTTTATTTTCATCCCATTTGAAAACTTTCTTTAATAATTTGTTGCATATAAAAAATAAAAAAATAAAAAATAAAAATATAGATAATATAATATTACTACTTACTTTCTCATTTTTAAATTATGTCAAATAAATATCGGTTAACAGGATTTTTCTAACTAAATATAATTTGTATTTGTCACGACCCAAGGGTACCCCCTAGATGTGACGCAACGTACAAGACTCTGAAGAGTATCATACAAGCCTCATAGCATATCATGACATAAGAACATAGGGAAAATAGTGCGGAATTAAAAATTTTGCTTTACAATCGAAGTCTTTTATAAAATAAGAGAGTCTATAACTCCATGTCTCAAACCATCTATAATAATTGGATTAAAACTCTTGAATAGAAGCTTAGGGACATAGCCCGTAGATAAGTCTAAAACATAAAAGAAAGACATAAAGGACATATGGTCAACCCCTCGAATACTATGAGGAGTCACCCATCTTCTTCTTCTTGATCTACTACAGTCCTAGCCACGAGGGTAGAATCTAATATCTCTAAATCCTACACTTATAGAAAATGTAGAAATATGGGTTAGCACAAAATGTACGAAGTATGGAAGCCATGCATAAAAATCCTTAAAACATCCAAAAATGGACATTTTAATTGAAACCATGATATATGCCACTTTTGAACATCATCTTTGAAATAGTTGGAGAATGTAACTCATAAGACAAATCAGGTACAATTCATTATAGCATAAAGGATATTATCATAATTACAAGCATAGTCTCTAATATAAACATAATGCATACTCCAATAATTACAAGACATAGTTCACATACATAATTACATACCAAGATCATCTCATCATAATAAAACTATCACATAAGCAACCCTAAGTTATACTTGTGCAATGCGTAGATAGGATCCCATAATCCTATCTACACTAAGTATCACTTCTAGGCCACCATAATCATGCATAACATACATTCACCTTATCCACAGCCCACACTCATAGACAAGGAGACATTCATGTTCATATCCTGTAATAGTAAAGTCACTCTTAGCAACAATCCATATCATGTATACATAAATTCATATATCTTCATAGCATAAGGAAACCACACCATAACTCCTTTATAAGTCTACTTGTGCAATGTATAAGTGAAGTCACATACCCCCACTTACAGTAAGTAAAGCTCAGTAAGAAGTCATAAGTATAGTAAATTTTCATGCTCATAATTCATATAAATCATTCATTAACTCGTCATCATCATGTCATAAGGGAAGCCTACCATGACAACTCTCATAGCCTACTTGTGAAATGAATGAATGAAGTCCCATACCCCCATTCACACTAAGTAGAACCTCTTGAGGAACTATTGTAAATAACCCATGTTCTTGTTCATAGTCAATATTATTGTTCTTGATCATGTCATGGTTCATGTTCTTGTTCATGTAGGGAAATAGCCTTAACCGACATAGACCATGTGAGCTACAGGGAATCCAGTGTTATGCCCTACAACGAAAGGAGGTGTTGTACTTGCCTAAGGTAGAACTAACATGCTTAGATTTTAGGTAGATCCACTAGCTAAAGACCTTTGTGGGTACATAGTTATGGGATAAGGAGATTGCTACTATAAACCTAGACTGACTGACGTAAAAGGTTTCCATCTCATGAGATAACTGCTTTGGAGGTTCTGTAAACTTTGGCGGGGCAAATGACTACTTGGCGTTATGCCGAATAGATCGGCGATCGAGACTAATGTCGCCGAATGGGTGAAAACTGGAAGGTTTTGCAAGCCAAAGGTTTAAAAGTTTTAAATTCATTCACTTTCCCTCACTTTTTATCTTCCCAAACTAACACCCGCACGCTAGATCCAATATTTTTGCATTTCCAGAGTATTTTAAGTGTCGAACTATGCTACGAGTTGGATTACATTGCTTCCTAGCATCTCAATATCCATTTGATCGGCATAAAAGGTTGGTACTTCAAACTCCACGTTTCTTTCCTTGAAAGTTGTACTCAATGGAAATGGCATTACTTTGATGATGCATGTTGGGCCTCTCTGGTGGGATTAGAATATTTGTTTGCCTGTTAATTTCACAATTTTTTCCCGTACTAAGTTAAATAGTTAATTCCTGAAGGTTGCGCATTAAATTGGATAAAAATCGTGGCTTGTGCATCATTGTCACTGGGTCTAAGCCTAATTTGAGTTGTGCATGCCTTAATTTTGTTTTCGGGGGTTGCAGGGTTAAATTCGGTAAGTTAGGTCAAAAGAAGGCACATTGGGTCATTTGGCAAGCTGGTTCGAACTCGCCGAATCACTCGGCGGTTAGCCTTAAATCTCTATCTCGCCTTTACTTTAACGCCAAATATGATGTTTAATTTCATAACGTTCGCCCAGAAGCCTTTGATCGCCAAAAGCATTCGGCGACTCGCCGAAAGACTTCTGGTTCGCCCTTTCTCTGCAACCTTGTATTCTCTATGTACTGCACTCGGCGAACCGCCAAAGTAGTTGTGCGCTTCTCCAACTGGTTCAGTGAAGTGATTTTTCAATTGAACTGCCTTGTTTTTGTCTGAATACTTTCTAACATTTTCTCAAAGCTTTGCAAAAATGGCTAAACCGAAAGTAGTTGGAAGAGATATGCCACCCCGACAAAGAAGAAAAAAAAATTCAGGAAAAATACAAAGGCGATATATCCTCTCAAAACTGATAATGAGGGCAAGAAACCTAGTGCAAGCAAGAAAACAAATCACCAAGACCCAACTATTCCGTTATGGAAACTTGGATTCTTCACCGCTATCTACTCCTTTCTGGTGGCTCATGATTTGGACAGTCTTAGTAAGTCAGCTACTGTTGAATCATTTGAAGAGGCTCCGGGGACCATTATCAATTTCAAGAGTAACAATCCCAGACAGATGGAGCGACTACTTAGACAGGATCCCTTCTTTACCTCCCTCTCTGTCTTTCTTTAATTGACTTGCTGGATACATTTATTTACATTTGAGGACAAATGTTTTTGTTTGTGGTGGGGTGAGGCCCACACCTTTTGTTTGCTACTTTTGTTTGTGTTTCGTGTATATATTTGGGTTGTTCTATTCAAAATTGTGTTAATACTGCTTTTCTGTGGATGTTCGAGCTTATGACTCTTCTCTTTTATTTTAAATTGTGAAATGATTTTGACCATTCCGAAAAATTTTGATTTTTTTGCACATTTTCACCACCCTTTATATGCTCGTGAATGTGGCTGTTCCTTGGCAAATTTGAGTCTCAATTTCAATCAATACCGATGACTTGAATAGTGCTTACAATGGAACGATCATGAATGTATGGCTACGATGAGACCAAATTAAGTTGCATAGCCAATATGTGAACTCTTTGCATCTCGTTGCGATTAGCCATTTATCAAATCGATTCTCTTGTGATGACCGTTGCATTCTAGCATAAGTGTGGAGTCTTGTTTGATTTAAGTGTTGATGCCTTTTGTGATAAGCTTATGTGGAACCATGCATGACAACACCTAGAATTTTCCCTGTTGGTCCAGTTGAATAAGTAAGACTTTTTGTTGATATGATTTGAGGAGACTTCGAATAGTGTGAACCAATTTGACATATACCTCTTTTGTGACCTACATATTGAGCGTGTGATTCTCTCTTGACCACCCTTTGAGCCTTACCCTTCTTTGGAAGAAACATGATCAAAACTAGACCTTTCTTAATCCATTACCAATAATCCTCTAGAATTGTGGTTACTTGAATAGCCAACTTAGGCCAAAAGCCTAAGTTGGTGGTGTGATGAAAAAGAAAAAGGGAAAGTCAGGAAGTGCAAGGAAAGTCTCCTTTAACCCTTGGCATTGAGAAAAAAGGAACCCTTCCATATATAAAAAAAAAAGAAACTGAGAAAAGAGAAAAAAAAGAAAAAAGAAGAAAAGAGAAAGTTGTGGAATAAAGTACAAAAGAAATTGGATTCTGAAAAACCCATGGGAAGCGAATAAAAGGATGACCTATGATGCACTAATGAAACTGATGAAGGAAAAATAAAGGATGTGTTGAGAGTACCACATTTCATGAGGATAAAATTCACTGAGCCTAAATGACCATACATTTACACTCAGCCCCGTTACAAGCCTTGATCAGACCTTTGTGTTCTTGAGAAAGTAGAAACAAATATTGTTTGGAAAATACGAGCAAACCTATGGGTGAAAGCAAGCATTGTGTTTTTGTTTGTGAGTGTGAGCGTTGCATATGATTTTGAAGCTTTAAAATACGAACCACTGTGTGAATATGGAATCATTCCTTGTGTGAGGGGATTAGATAATTTAGTTGAGCTTGAACTTGCATTTGAAGAAAGTATTGTGAGCATGAGGTTCTTTGAAATTGGTGAGTCACAACATGAATCTTTGAGTGCACATTTGATCTTTGCATAATTAAATTAAGTCTTGTTGTGTGCATTCATGATTGAGTCTTGTGTAGCACTGTTCAAGACACCCTTTTTGAACGACTGAACTTGAATTTGCTTAAGGACAAGCAAAAGCTTAAGTTGGGGTGTTGACGAGTCCAAAAATTGGACTCATTGATGAGTGCGCAAATTGGACTCATTCATGGCAATATTTTAATAGAAATTGTGTCCTAAAATGCTTATTTTATCTCAATAACTGATGAAAACCCTTAAGTTTTAGGTATTTCAAGTTTTGAGGAGAGAATGGACACTACGTCGTAAAAAGGAACGAAAAGGCTGAAAAGAATGAAGAAATGACGGCCTGAGGATCGCCAAGTTCACTTGGCAAGTCGCCGAAGGGTCTTACTTCGCCTTTTATTCTAGTGTTCTGAGCCCTGAAGAAAAGGATCAAGTCAGCAGGAAATGGTAGCAGAAGGTGCATCGCCGAGCAGTTCCGTGAAGCAGTACCATGCTGCCCAGTAACCCACAGCACAACAATGTTGAAGTCTGGTACAAAACGGTGATGAATTACCCCAAAGGGAGAATCACCGACTTGATCGGCGATTCCGACAAATGACGTCGAACAATCCGTTGTAGCACAAATCTGTGATCACTATAAATACTAGTTAGAGTTTTAGTTTTAGTGTGGAACAATTATTATAATTTTCATTTAGAAAATAGTACTTTTTTGATATTTTTTCTCTATGTTCGAGAGGGTTTTGAAGACTTGAATAAGAAGAGGGTTTCATCTCCAAGGATTTGGACTTGGGGCTCTTGAATTCTTCATTCTTGGCATGTAACAAGACTTAAATCTTCATACCATTTGAATGCAAACTCATTTAGGTATAAATTTCTATCTCTTGATGTGTGGCTAAAAACCCCAATTCTTGGGGTGTAATTTAGCGAATATGGGTTAAGATAATTGTTGGGTCATGCTTCTTAATAGTTTAATTGTAGTTTAATTTTGATTTCATTTAGTGGTTGTGGATGAATTTAATGAATTTGTAGTATCAAATACAAGTTTATTTAACTGTTTTCGACTTCCTCGAGAGAGAGGTCGTAAAACTAAGACCACTAGATTGATGGCCAGTGTGAGTGGGTCGACATGAGGTTCAGCCCGAGAGTGTGAACCCTAGTCCTATTTCCACACAATCAGCTCAAGAGAGTGAGTGGGTTAAGGCGTAGGCTGGTCAACATGCGGCAAGAGGGTATCCGAGAGGAACACATTTGAAACAGGATAAGTTGCTCAAGAGAGAGCTTATTCCCATTAAAGCTTAGCCTAGTCACAATTACTCTATGAATCTTTTATCGAAAGAATGTACCCAATAATCTAGCTTAACCCGTATTCCGATCACATCCCAAGGATCCCCTTACATTACTTAGAAACCCTTTTTTATTTTGCTGTTTTTATCTACTAGTGACAAAAACCCCCATTGTTAATTGACACTTTTTTGTCCCCCTTTAATTTACAATGTTTTTACTCGTTAATGTCTTTAGCTACGACTAGATAGAACGAATTTTTAGTTATATATAATTTCTCAAAACTATTGTACGATCGTAGACACTTGCATCGAAAGTTGTGTCTTGATTACGCAAACATCAAAATGGTGCCGTTGCTGGGGAGTGGTGTTATTTGAGAATATTTAGATTAGTAGAATTTTTGTTCTATTTAGTCGTAGTTTACTAACCTTATTTTTAGTTTTGTTTTCCTTTGAATTGGTTGATGTAGGTAGGTGCCCTGAGCATGGCTGGGGGAAATAGTGACAACTCGGCTGAGACAAGCCAAGAAGTCGAGAGAAACTTCCAGTTAACCGCACTGGTAACTCAGCTGAACGAGTTGTCCACCAAAATAATAGAGGTGGAAAACTAGTGCAAGAGTCAAGGGAGGTACTTACCTCCTCACGAAAGGAAGAAGTCTAGAAATAGAGAGAACAATTGTGTCGAGGACACACTTCAAATCATTATCCAAAAGATCACCGAACAAGATCGAATGTTGGAAGAGATGACGGAGAGTATTGAAGTGTTGAATCAAATGGTTGGCTCTCACTCTAGATCGATCCTGCTGATCAAGACACTCCTGAATTATGCGGTGTCTCGTATTCACTCAAACGAACTATTGGGGTTATGTAGTAGCACTAGGGCCAACCCAACAAATGGGGAGTGAGTAAAGACTCACGTAGTTCCACGACGTTAAATAAGGCGCTTCATGGGAGGCGAACCCAAGGTTC
The DNA here is from genome assembly GCA_036250405.1 of Solanum raphanifolium. NCBI lineage: Eukaryota > Viridiplantae > Streptophyta > Magnoliopsida > Solanales > Solanaceae > Solanum > Solanum raphanifolium. Next base: position 23,417 of record JAJOOE010000239.1, read on the forward strand.
TAAGTGCTTTATTTTCCTTTTAGAAATAATGGTGTGTTGATTGTGCAAGTTTAAATATGGGAAGTGTTCAGAAAATGCAAATTGGCGAGAAAATGGTTAGTCGGCAGATTGTCAAAGAGGTCAGAGAGCCCGACTCGACCCGCCATTTGGCTCAATTTAAGGTTGAGTCAAAGCCTGTAAAACTCTGTGGATTTACAAAGTAGTTCGGCGTGTCGCCAACCATATTGGCAACCTCGATATAGATCGTTGTCATGACCCCCAAGAAACTCTAAAGAACTTTATTAATCAGTGGGCAAGTGATCACTTGGCAATTCGCCGAGTGAAATTGCAAGTGCACCTAACGTTGCCGAACATGCGCGAATTGGAGGGTTTTTAATGGCCAAGAAAATTCAAATTTGAAATTATTCACTTTCCCTCGCTCTTAAACCTTCTAAATTCACACTAAGGTAGTATTTTTTGCTTATTTTAGCCCTTTACTAGCATTTTAGTTTATTGATTTGTGCTCGGAGTTTGAATACTTTGCCACCTAGCTTTTTAATCGCAATTTAATTGGCATCAAAGGTTGGTTCCCGAACCTCGTTTATTTTTGAAAATTGTGAACTCTTTTTTTGCTGGAATAGTATCGTATTATTGTGTGTTGGGCCTCTCTGGTAGGATTAGAATCTCTAATTGCCTATATTAATTTGAAAGAAATCTTGCTCGTATGGTTTGACTGTCTAATGCCCGTAACCTTTGTGGATTTTAATGAGTTCGTCATTATTGTGTATTATTAGATTGATTGGGAGAAGTCTGAGTAGCCCATATTTGTGCTAAAATGTCAAAAATTTGCTCAATGATAGAGCGGGTAATGCCATTCTTAAGAGCAAATATTGTCAAATGGCCAAATGCGGCAAATACGGGAGAAATCTGAGTATCCCAGGGTAAAAAGGTAGTACGGGTCTTGTTTGAATTCCATGAGTGCATGCTTTGATTTGATTTTTGGGGGTTTCGAGATTGACTTCGAGAAGATGGGTAAAAAATAGGCACGTTGGGTCGACTCAGCGGTTAGCCTAATGTCCCCATCTCACCGATTATTTGGCGCCTTGATTGATATTTGATTCGGTATTTTTCAGGGAGAGATCCGAGGGCACCGAAAACACACGGCGACTCGCAAAAGTATTCTTATCGCTCTTTATCTGCATCCATGGAACCCTCATGTACTGTAACTTTCGGTGGACAAACCCATGATCACCGAAAGTAGTCAGCGATTCACCGAAAGGACCTTACCATCACCGACTTGTCTTAATTGTCGAGCCAATACCTTCAGCGAGCTCGAGTCATTTCCCCAAAGAGGTTTAGTGACTCGCCGACCTGATCAGCGAGTCTATCTGCAAAAACTTTTTTGTGCATGCATTTGAGTTTCTTCTCAATCTTTTGCAGATATGGTACGCACCAATCTAACTGAGCCACCTCAGAAAAGGGCAAATGGCATTACGATAAATGAAGGAGGATCACGTCCTTTATAGAAAAGAATGCAGGATCTCCCACCAGGAGATAAAGGCAAATAGAAAAAGCACATAGCAAAGAAAAGAGCAGCTATTGAGCTAGATTTCTCTGAACCAGAGGATGAACAACCTCTGATTAATCGAAGGGAGGCGTTCCGGGCCAGATCTCAGTGCACAGCCGCCAGTACTCCCTCAGCTGCCACTCCTCCGACTACAGACTTATTGCCAGCCCAACCACCAACGGACATCCGACATATTGAGGCCGAGTTCAATCGAGAGGAGGTTGACAGGAGGAGTGTAGCTCCAACAGACACTTCTCGAGAGGTCAATATTGACTCATTACCAGCAGAGGCATCTTTGCTTACCACAGCCTCTGAGCTCTCAGGTATGCCCTTTCCTTCTTCCTATTTCTCACAGGCTCTAGGTGCTTCCTCATCCTCCCAGTCTACTAGGATCACTCAGGCCATGATCTTGAAGATGGGCATTTGGCCTATTTAGCTGATGTGAGAGGTACCCAACTGTTCTAGAGATGATCAACAAGGCCATACTTGCTGCACTTACCCCACTTCACGCTTTTGTTGATGCCTTGACAGTGAGAGTCATTGTGTGTGAGAGCTGACAGGGGGATGCCACTGAGGTAACGACTTTAAAAGCCGAGATTGCGAGTTTGAGGAAGGAAGTAGACTATCTTAAGTCTACTGACTTCAGTTCATTATTAGAGAGGGTAGACAATGATGATGCTTTTGAGAATACCGGAGATGTGCAGGGGGATGGCGCATCACATGTATTATCGGATATAGAGACCGATGAGGAGTGGATATCAGTACATGTTGAGGCGACATAGGAGAGCAAAGATGAGGGCATATTCGGAGACTTGCCAGATCTTATAGAGACGGTTGTGTGGTCGGTGATCCTGACATTGCCGACTAAGATGTCCACATCAGCTCCTAGAGGATCTGGCATTGCGATTCCGTCTGAGGCTAGTCCGGGCACCGATGCCCACATACAGACTACTACACCATCCACTAAGACCCTGACAGAGAGAGAGACTACATAGACATGACCTTTCTTTACCTCCCTCTCTGTCTTATTATATTTTTACTGATGACACTTTTAGTTGCATTTGAGGACAAATACTTTTTAATTGTGGTGGGGTGAGGCCCACACATTTTGTGTTGATAGTTGTGTTTTGTGTATATATTTGGGTTGTCCTGCTTTAAAATTGTGTGGTAAATACTGCTTTCTGTGGATGTTTTAGCTTACGACTCCTTTTATTTTAAAATTGCAAAACAATTTTGAACCTTCCAAAATTTTTAAATTTTCGAACATTTTTGCCAACCCTCATGTGTTTAATATGGCTGTTGTTTTGTAAAAAAAATAGTCTATGTTCCAATCAATACCGATTAGTTGAATAGTTTTCTCAATCGAACGAACATGAATGCGCGGCTACGATGAGGCCAAATGAAATTGCATAGACAATATGTGAATCTTTGCATTTCTTTATACCTAGCCTTGTATCAAATTCATTCCCTTGTGATGATCATTGTACACTAGCGAAAGTGTGGAGTCTTGTTTGACTTATACTGTCAATGCCTAGTGTGAGGAGCTTACTTGTGAACTATGCATGATAGATCATAGAATTTGCCCTGTTGGTCCGGTAAACTAAGTGATGCTATCTCTTACTTTGATCTTAGGCAAATTTTATGAGTGTGACCCAATTTGACATATACCTCTTTTGTGACTTACCCTGTGATTGTGTGAACCGCTTTTAAACACCCTTCGAGCCTTTCCCTTTTATTTGGACGAAACATGATGAAAACTAGACCTTTCTTAATCTATCACCCATAATCCTCATGAAGTTGTGATTAGTTTGAATATCCAACTTAGGACAAAAGCCCAAGTTGGGGCTGTGGTGAAAAGAAAAGGTAAAGTCAAGAAGTGCAAGAAATTCCCTCCTACCCATGGTTTTGAGGAAAATGGAACCCCTCCATACAAAAAATAAAAAATAAAAAAAGAAAAAGAATGAAAAAGAACAATTGAAAAATGAAAGGGGGTTCCCAAACAATTCATGGAAAGTAAATAATAGTATGACTTATAAGCACTAATGAAAATGAAGAAGGTGAAAGGAAACGAAGTGTTGTGAGCTCCACATTTCATGAGGATGAAAGTCATTAAGCCTAAATAACCAAACCTTTGCAGTCAGCCCCACTAGAAGCCTTGAAAATACCTTTTTGATCTTGAGTGAGCTGAAACAAATGTTGATTGGAAAATACGAGCAAACCTATGGGTGCAATTATGCATTATATTCTTCTTTGTGACTGTGACCGTGGCATATGATTCCAAAGCTTTAAATTGTGAACCCATTGTGTAAATATGTAATCATTCTTTGTGTCAGGGCATTTGAACACTATAGTTGTGCTTGAACTTGCATTTGAAGTGAGTATTGTGAGCATGAAATTCGTTGATATTGGTGATTCACAACTTGAATCTTTGAGTGCACATTTGAACTTTGCATAAGTAAATTGAGTCTTGTTGTGTGCACTCATGATTGAGACACCTTTTTTAAAGGGCTGAACTTGAGTTTACTTGAGCACAACCAAAAGTTTAAGTTGGGGGTGTTGATGAGTCCACAAATTGGACTCATTCAAGGCTATATTTTAATAGAAATTGTGTCCTAAAATGTTTATTTTATCTCAATATTTGATGAAAACCCTTAAGTTTTAGGTATTTGCAATTTTGAAAAGAGCATGGACACTATGTCAAAAAAAGGAACGAAAAGGCTGCAAAGTTTAAAGAAATGAAGGCCCGAGGATCGCTAAGTCCACTTGGCGAGTCGGCGAAGGGTCTTACTTCGCCTTTTGTTCAAGTATGCTGAGCTCGGAATAAGAGGATTAAGTCGGTGGAAAAAGGGAGCAGTTGGTGCATCACCGAGCACTTCTGTGAAGTAGTACCCTGCCGTCCAATAACCAATAGCATGACGATGCTGAAGGCTGGTACAAGATGGCGCTGAATTACACCAAAGGGCGAATCCCCGACTTGATCAGCGATTCTGACAAATGATTCCGAACGATCCGCTGCAATGCAAATCTGTGATAACTATAAATATTATTTAGAGTTTTAGTTGTAGTGTGGAACAATTATTATAATTTTCACTTAGAGAATAGTACTTTTGGATACTTTTGCTCTAAGTTTGAGAGGGTTTTGAAGACTTGAAGGAGAAGAGGGTTTTATCTCCAAAGATTTGGACTTGGGTCTCTTGGATTCTTCATTCTTGGCCTGTAACAAGACTTAAATCTTCATACCCATTTGAATGGAAGCTCATTTAGGTATATATTTCTATCTCTTGATGTTTGGCTAAAAACCCCAATTTTTGGGGTGTGATTTCGCAAATATGGATTAAGATAATTATTGTGTCATGCTAGCTGATAGTTTAATCGTAGTTTAATTTTTATTTCGTTTAGTAGTTGTGGATGAATTTAATGAATTTGTAGTTGCAAATACAGGTTTAATTATGTGTTTTCGGCTTGCTCGAGAGAGAGGTCGTAAAACTAAGACCACTAGATGGATGTCCAGTGTGAGTGGGTCGACATGAGGTTCAGCTCTAGAGAGTGAACGCTAGTCCCATGTCCACACACTCAGCTCGAGAGAGTGAGTGGGTTAAGGGGTCAACTGGTCTTCGTGCGGCATGTGGGTGTCCGAGAGGAACGAATTTGAAATGGGGTAAGTTGCTCGAGAGAGAGGTTATCCCCCTTAAATCTTAGCCTAGGCACAATTACTCTATGAATCTTCTATCGAAACCATATGCCCAATAATCTAGCTTAACCCGTATTCCCGTCACATCCCAAGGATCCCCTCTCATTACATAGAAACCCTTGTTTATTTTGCTATTTTTCCTTACTAGTGACAAAACCCCTCATTGTTAATTGACACTTTTGTGTCCCACTTTAATGTACAATTTTTTTAGTCGTTAATGTCTTTAGCTACGACTTGTTGGAACAAAGTTTTATTTTTCTAGAAATTCGCAAAACCACTATCTTGGGACAATCCCAACCCTTGGCTTGGTTACAAAACTATTGTACGATCGTAGACACTTGCATCAGAAGTTGTGTCTTGATTATGCAACATCACTTATTTAGGGCTATATTTTAATAGAAATTGTGTCCTCAAATGCTTATTTTATCTCAATATTTGATGAAAACCCTTAAGTTTCAGGTATTTGATATTTGAAGGAAAGCAAGGACACTACGTTGCAAAAAGGAACGAAAAGGCTGAAAAGAACAACGAAATGAATGCCTGAGGATTGCCGAGTCCACTTGGCGAGTCGCTGAAGGGTCTTACTTCACCTTTTGTTCCAATGTGCTTAGCTCTGAAGGAAAGGATCAAGTCATCGGAAAAAAGAAGCAGTCGGCACATCGCCGAGAAGTTCATCGAAGCAGTACCATGTTGCCCAATGACCTAGAGCAGAACGATGATGAAGGCTGGTGCAAGACGGTGATGAACTACACCAAAGGGTGAATCGCCAGGTTGATCGGCTTTTCCGACTAACGACGCTGATTGATCCGCTACAATACAAATTTGTGGAAACTATAAATACTAGTTAGAGTTGTAGTTTTAAGAGTCTAACAATTATTATAATTTTATTTAGAATAGTACTTTTTGGTATTTTTGTTCTAAGTATGAGAGGGTTTTGAAGACTTGAAGATCCAAAGTGTTTCATCTTCAAGATTTGGGTTTGGGTCTTTTGGATTCTTCAATTTTGGCCAGTATCAAGACTTAAATCTTCATACCCAGTTAAATACGAGCTCAATTTGGTATAAATTTCTATCTCTGATACATGTGTGACTAAAAACCCAATTCTTCGGGTGTGATTTAGCGAATATGGGTTAACATAATTGTTGGGTCTTGCTTTCTGATAATTTAATCGTTGTTTAATTGTTATTTTGTTTAGTAGTTGCAAATACAAGTTTATTTATGTGTTTTCGGCTTGCTCGAGAGAGAGGTCGTAAAACTAAAAGTACTAAATTGATAGCCGGTAGGAGTGGGTCGACGTGAGGTTCAACTCGAGAGAGTGAATCCTAGTCTCATTCCGACACACTCAGCTCGGGAGAGTGACTCGGTTAAGGCGTAGGCTGTTCTTCATGCAGCAAATGGGTGTCCGAGAGGAACACATTTGAAACTGGGTAAGTTGCTCGAGAGAGAGCTTATTCCCCTTAAAGTTTAGCCTAGTCACAATTAGTCTATAAATCTTCTATCGAAAACATGTACCCAATAATTTAGCTTAACCCGTATTCCCATCACATCCCAAGGATCCCCTCTTATTACTTAGAGATCCTTCTTTATTTTGATGTTTTTATTTACTATTGACGAAACCCCATTGTTAATTGACACTCTTGTGTCCCCCTTTAATTTACAATATTTTTAATCGTTAATGTCTTTAGCTATGACTAGTTAGAACTAAATTTTATTTTTATTAATTCTCAAAACCACTCTCTTGAGAACGATCCCAACCCTAGGTTGGGTTACTAAACTATTGTACGATCATAGACACTTGCATCGGAAGTTGTGTCTTGATTACGCAAACATCAAAATGGCGTCGCTGCTTGGGAGTGGTGTTATTTGGGAATTCTTAGTTAAGTAGAATTATTTTTTCTCCTTAGTTTTAACTTTTCTAATCTAAATTGTAGGTTTTTTTTGCTTGTTTGAATATCAAAGCAGGGAAATAAAGATGGATGATCATTATAGGTACCACACAGACCATCCCCTCCTGAAACTATAGAACCTCAGGGACAACCTCCTAATATTCAAACAAGTAGCAAATGAGACAATTCAAGAAATGTGGCTAAAGTTTCAATTAGTGCAACAACCATGCCCATCTCATTGATTGTTTGACAAAATACTGTTGGAGTGCTTCTATCGGGGTCTTGGACCCGAAAATAAGAGCATAGCTGATCAAATTTTCGAGGGCGGTATGCTCCACCAGCCCTACAAAGTCGTCGCAACACTCATTGATAGTATGGTTGAAACCAACAAGGAGATGCAAAAGAAACAGGAGTGGGACGCACTAGTGGCTCAAGTAGACATTCTGTCGAAACGAGTCATAGGGTTAGAAGCACAAGCCATAGAAAAGGAAAATCACTTCTTCCTTCGTGAATGTAAACATGGGAAGAAGCATGGGAGCATGCAGAATGATGAAGCCCTTTCAGTCATTCAACAAAATCTTGAAGAACAAGACAAGAAGTTGAATGAGATGAAGGACAACATTGAAATGCTGAATGAAACGTCTGGCTCAAATTCTATGACTATTTAGATCCAGGATGCTCAAATCACTCATTTGATGATAGGGCCCTATCCACGTTCGCCGAGGACTCGCCTAGCTACACCATGTCCGACTCTGAGGATGAAGAATAGTTGTTGACTTGCGTCGTGCCTTGACGTCAACTAAGGCGTTGTTTGGGAGGCAACCAAAACCATTTATTGCTTTCTTTTTCTTTGATAAAGTAATGGTGTGTTGATTTTGAAGATGGACGTGTGGAGAGTGAACGAAAAGTGCAGATTAGGTAGCAACAGGTCCAATCAGCGAATCGTCAAATGGTTCGGTGACCCTAAACTAGACCGCCATTAGGCTCAAGACCATCTTGCATTGGAATCTGTAAAACTTGGCGAGCACAGGAAATTATTAGCGAACCTCCGACCTTGTTAGCGATCCCGACAAAGACTGTTGTTTAAACTCCCACAAAACATGGAGGTTCTATAAACTTCAGTGGGGCAAATGAGTACTTGGCGTTACGCCAAATAGATCGGCGATCGAGACTAATGTCGCCGAATGGGAGAAAACTGGATGGTTCTGCAATCCAAAGGTTTAAAAGTTTCAAATTCAGTCACTTTCCCTCACTTGTCTTCCAAAACTCACACCTGCACACTAGCTCCTATATTTTTGCACCTCTAGAGTATTTTTACTGTCAAATTATGCTACGAGTTGGATTACATTGCTTCCTAGCATTTCAATATCCATTTGATTGGCATAAAAGGTTGGCATTTCAAACTCTGCGTTCCTTTCCTCGAAAATTTTACTCAAATGAAATGGCATTACTTTGATGATATGTGTTGGGCCTCTCTGCTAGGACTAGAATATTTGTTTGCCTGTTAGGTTCACAAATTTTACCTGTACTAAGTTAAATAGCTAATTCCTGAAGGTTGCACTTCAAATTGGCTAAAAATTATTGGTTGTGCATGATTGTCACTAGTTCTAAGCCTAATTTCAGTTGTGCATGCCTTAATTTTGTTTTCGGGGGTTGCAGGGTTGAATTCGTGAAGTTGTGTCAAAAGCAGGCACGTTAGGTCATTTGGCGAGCAGGTTCGAGCTCGTCTAATCACTCGGCGGTTCGCCTTAAATCTCCATCTCGCCTTTATTTTAATGCCAAATATGATGTTTAATTCTCTAACTTTTCCTAGAAGCCTTTCATTACCAAAAGGATTCTGCAACTCGCCGAAAGAATTCTAGTTCTCCCTTTATATACACCCTTGTATTCTCTATGCACTGTACTCATCGAACCACTGAAGTAGTTGCGCGCTTCGCCAACTGGTTCAGCGAAGTGAAGTTGCAATTGAACTGCCTTGCTTTTGTCTGAATACTTTCTAGCTTTTTCTCAAAGCTTTGCAGAAATGGCTAAACCGAAAGTAGCTGGAAGAGATATGCCACCCCGACAAACAAGAGCGAAAAATTTCAGGAAAAATACAAAGGCAACAAATCCTCCCAAAACGGATAATGAGGGCAAGAAGCCTAGTGCCAGCAAGAGAACAAATCCTTGAGACCCCACTATTCCCTCGTGGAGACATGGATTCTTCACAAGTATTCGCTCATTTTGGGCAGCTCATGACTTAGACAGTCTTAGTAAGTCAGCTGCTGCTGAATCATCTGAAGAGGCTCCGGGAACCATTATCAAATTCAAGAGTTACACTTCGGGCACTGATGCCTAGACAGATGGAGAGACTATGTAGATAGGATTTTGCTCTACCTCCCTCTCTATCTTTCTTTATTCTAAAGTCTAGATATTCTGTTATTTGCATTTCAGGACAAAAGTTTTTATTTTTTGTGGGGTGAGGGCCACACCTTTTGTGTGCTACTTTTGGTTGTGTTTTGTATATATATTTGGGTTGTTCTATTTAAAATTATGTTAATACTACTTTTTTGTGGATGAAGCTTATGGCTCTTCTTTTTTAATTTTAAATTGCAAAATGATTTTGACCCTTCCGAATTTTTTTGTATTTTTCGCATATTTTCACCACCCTTTATATGCTCGTGAATGTGGTTGTTCCTTAGAAAATTTAAGTCTCGGTTTTGATCAATATCGATGACTTGAATAGTGCTTACAATCGAACAAACATGAATGTATGGCTACGATGAGGCCAAATGAAGTTGCATAGACAATATATGAACTCTTTGCATATCGTTGTGATTAGCCATTTATCAAATCAATTTTCTTGTGATGACCGTTGCAAACTAGTGAAAGTGTGGAGTCTTGTTTGGCTTTAGTGTTGATGCCTTGTGTGATAAGCTTACCTGGAACCATGCATGACAACACCTAGAATTTGCCCCGTTTGTCCGGTCAACTAAGTGATGCTATCTCGTGATATGATATTAGGCAACTTCTAAGAGTGTAAGCCAATTTGATATATACCTCTTTTGTGACCTACCTTGTGAGTGTATGAACCGCTTTTGAATACCCTTGAGCCTTACCGTTCTTTGGAAGAAACTTGATAAAATCATAACCTTTATTTATCCATTACCCATAATCATCATGAAGTTGTGGTTAGTTGAATAGCCAACTTAGGTCAAAAGCTTAACTTGGGGTGTTGTGAAAAGATAAGGGCAAGTCAAGAAGTGCAAGGAAAGTCTTCTTTTACCCATGGTTTTAAGGAAAATTGAACCCCTCCATATATATAAAAGAAAAACAAAGAGAAAAGAAAAAGAATGAATAAGAAAGTTGTGGAATAAAGTACAAAAGAGATGGGGTTCCCAAACAATTCATGGGAAGTGAATAAGGGAAGGGGAGCAACATCTTATTCTCTTCGCGAGAACTTATAGGATGACTTATGAGTACTAAAGAGAATGATGAAGGAAAAGGAAAGGAAGTGTTGGGAGCACCACATTTCAAGAGGATTAAAGTCACTAAGCCTAAATGACCATACCTTTACACTCAGCCCCGTTACAAGCCTTGTTAAGACCTTTGTGATCTTGAGAAAGTCGATAAAAATATTGATTGGAAATTAAGGGCAAACCTATAGGTGAAAGTATGCATTGTGTTTCTCTTTGTGAGTGTGAGCGTTGTATCTGATACCTGAACTTTTAATTGATTATACATTTGCGGGTGAAAATGGAATCATCATTTGTATGAGGGCATTCGAAGGCTTTTGTTGAGCTTGAACTTGCATTCGAAACAAGTATTGCGAGCTTGAGAATCTTTGGTAATGGTGTGTACAACTTGAATCTTTGAGTACACAATTGATCCTTGCATAAGCAAATTGAGTCTTGTTGTGTGCACTCAAGATTGAGTCTTGTGTAGCGCTGTTCAAGAAACCAATTTTGAACGGCTGAACTTTAGTTTGCTTGAGGACAAGAAAATGTTTAAGTTAGGGGTGTTGATGAGTCCTCCCAAATCAGATAATGAGGGCAAGAAACCTAGTGCAAGCAAGAAAACAAATCACCGAGACCCCACTATTACCTTATGGAGACTTGGATTCTTCGCAGCTATCCACTCCTTTCTGGCGGCTCATGATTTGGATAGTCCTAGTAAGTCAGCTACTGTTGAATCATCTGAAGAGGCTCCGGGGACCATTATCAATTTCAAGAGTGACACTCCGGGCACTAATTCGTAGACAGATGGAACGACTACTTAGACAGGAGCCCCTCTTTACCTCCCTCTCTGTTTTTCTTTAATTGACTTGCTGGATACTTTTATTTGCATTTAAGGACAAATGTTTTTGTTTGTGGTGGGGTGAGGCCTACACCTTTTGTGTCCTACTTTTGTTTGTGTTTCGTGTTTATATTTGGGTTGTTCTGTTTATAATTGTATTAATACTGCTTTTATGTGGATGTTCGTGCCTATGGCTCTTCTTTTTTATTATGAAATGCATAATGATTTTGCCCATTCAGAAAAATTTTGATTTTTTTGCACATTTTCACCACCCTTTATATGCTCGTGAATGTGGTTGTTCCTTGGCAAATTTGAGTCTCAATTTCGATCAATACTGATGACTTGAATAGTGCTTACAATCGAACGATCATGAATGTACGGCTATGATGAGACCAAATGAAGTTGCATAGACACTATGTGAACTCTTTGCATCTCGTTGTGATTAGCCATTTATCAAATCAATTCTCTTGTGATGACCATTGCATACTAGAAAAACTGTGGAGTCTTGTTTAATTTAAGTGTTGATGCCTTGTATGATAAGCTTACCTGGAACCATGCATGACAACACCTCGAATTTGCCCTGTTGGTCCGGTTGACTAAGTAAGAGTTTCTATTAATATGATTTTAGGAAACTTCGAAGAGTGTGAACCAATTTGACATATACCGCTTTTGTGACCTACCTTGTGAGCATGTGATTCTCTCTTGAGCACCCTTTAAGCCTTACCCTTCTTTGGAAGAAACTTGATGAAAACTAGACCTTTCTTAATCCATTACCAATAATCCTCTTGAAATGTGGTTAATTGAATAGCCAAGTTAGGTCAAAAGCCTATATTGGTGGTGTGGTTAAAAAGAAAAATGGAAAGTCAAGAAGTGCGAGGAGAGTCTCCTTTAACCGATGGTGTTGAGAAAAATGGAACCCTTCCATATAAAAAAAGAGAAAGAGAAAAGAGAAAAAAAAGAAAAAAGAGAAAGTTGTGGAGTAAAGAGCCAAAAAAATACGGTTCCGAACAATCCATGGGAAGCGAATAAAAGGATGACTTATGATGCACTAATGAAAATGATGAAGGAAAAAGAAAGGAATTGTTGAGAGTACCACATTTCATGAGGATAAAATTCACTGACCCTAAATGACCATACCTTTACACTCACCCCCGTTACAAGCCTTGATCAGAGCTTTGTGATCTTGAGAAAGTCGAAACAAATATTGATTGGAAAATACGGGCAAACCTATGGGTAAAAGCATGCATTGTGTTTTTCTTGTGAGTGTGAGCGTTGCATCTGATTCCAAAGCTTTAAAATGCGAACCATTGTGTTAATATGGAATCATTCCTTGTGTGAGGGGATTTGAACACTTTGGTTGAGCTTGAACTTGCATTTGAAGCAAGTATTGTGAGTATGAGGGTCGTTGATATTGGTGAGTCACAACTTGAATCTTTGAGTACACATTTGATCTTTGCATAATTAAATTGAGTTTTGTTGTGTGCATTCATGATTGAGTCTTGTGTAGCACTGTTCGAGACACCCTTTTTGAACGGCTGAACTTGAGTTTGCTTGAGGACAAGCAAAAGCTTAAGTTGGGGGTGTTGACGAGTCCACAAATTAGACTCATTGATGAGTCCACAAATTGGACTCATTGATGAGTGCACAAATTGCACTCATTCATGGAAATATTTTACTATAAATTTTGTCCTAAAATGCTTATTTTATCTCAATAACAGATGAAAACCCTTAACTTTCACGTACTGGAAGTTTTGAGGAAAGCATGGACACTACGTCGCAAAAAGAAACGAAAAGGCAGAAAAGAACGAATAAATGAAGGCCTGAGGATCGCCGAGTCCACTTGGCGAGTCGCATAAGGGTCTTACTTCGGCTTTTGTTCTAGTGTTCTGAGCCCTGAAGAAAAAGATCAAGTCGGCGGAAAAATGGAGGAGTCGACGCATCGCCGAGTAGTTCCACGAAGCAGTACCATGCCGCCCAATAACCCAGAGCACGACGATCCTGAAAGCTGGTACAAAATAGCGATGAATTACCCCCAAGGGCGAATCACCGACTTGATCGGCGATTCTGACTAAAGAAGCCGAACGATCCGCTACAACACCAATCTATGATAACTATAAATACTAGTTAGAGTTTTAGTTTTAGTGTGGAACAATTATTATAAGTTTCTCTTAGAGAATAGTACTTTTTGGATATTTTTACTCTAAGTTTGAGAGGGTCTTGAAGACTTGAAGAAAAAGAGTGTTTCATGTCGAAGGATTTGGACTTGGGTCTCTTGGATTCTTCATTCTTGGCCTGTAACAAGACTTAAATCTTCATACGCATTTGAATGCAAGCTCATTTAGGTATAAATTTGTTTTTGTTGATGTCTGGCTAAAAGCCCCAATTCTTTCGGTGTGATTTAGCGAATATGGGTTAAGATAACAGTTGGGTCATGCTTCCTAATGGTTTAATAGTTGTTTAATTGTGATTTCATTTAGTGGTTGTGGATGAATTTAACAAATTTTTAATAGCAAATACAAGTTTATTTATGTGTTTTCGACTTGCTCGAGAGAGAGGTCGTAAAACTAAGACCACTAGATTGATGGCCAGTGTGAGTGGGTCGACATGAGGTTCAGTTCGAGAGAGTGAACCCCAGTACCATATCCAGACAATCAGCTCAAGAGAGTGAGTGGGTTAAGGCGTAGGCTTGTCTTCATACGGCAAGTGGGTGTCCGAGAGGAACACATTTGAAATGGGATAAGTTGCTCAAGAGAGAGCTTATCCCCCTTAAAGCTTATCCTAGTAACAATTACTCTATGAATCTTCTATCGAAAGAATGTACCCAATAATCTATCTTAACCCGTATTCCCATCACATCCCAAGGATCCCCATTCATTACTTAGAAACCCTTGTTTATTTTGCTGTTTTTGCTTGCTAGTGACAAAACTCCCCATTGTTAATTGACACTTTTGTGTCCCCCTTTAATTTACAATGTTTTTACTTGTTAATGTCTTTTGCTACGACTAGTTAGAACGAACTTTTATTGTTCTATAAGTTCTCAAAACAACTCTCTTGGGATGATCCCAACCCTTGGTTCGGTTACTAAACTATTGTATGATCGTAGAAACTTGCGTCGGTAGTTGTGTCTTGATTATGCAAACATCAAATAGCGCCGCTGCCGGGGAATGGTGTTATTTGAGAATTTTTAGATTAGTAGAATTTTTGTTCTTTTTAGTCATAGTTTACTAACCTTATTTTTAGTTTTGTTTTTCCAGTGAATTTGTTGATGTAGGTAGGTACCCTGAGCATGGCTGGGGGAAACGGTGACAACTTGGCTGAGATAAGGCAAGAAGTCGAGAGGAACTTCGAGTTAACCACTGGTAACTCAGCTGAACGAATTGTCCACCAAAATAATAGAGGTGGTAAAGCAGTGCAAGAGTCAAGGGAGGTACTTACCTTCTCACGAAAGTAAGCAGTCTAGAGACAGGGAGAATAATCGTATGGAGGATACATTTCAAATCATTATCCAAAAGATCACCGAACAAGATCGAATGTTGAAAGAGATGACGGAGAGTATTGAAGTGTTGAATCAAATGGTTGGATCTCACTCTAGATCAATCCAGCTGATCAAGAAACTCCTGAATTATGTGGTGCCTCCTTTTCACTCAAACAAACTATTGGGGTTACATAGTAGCACTAGGGCCAACCCAACCAATGAGGAGTGAGTAAAGACTTGCGTCGTGCCACCACGTTAAATAAGGCGCTTCATGGGAGGAAACCCAAGGTTCTAAATGCTTTATTTTGCTTTTAGAAATAATGGTGTGTTGATTGTGCAGGCTTAAATGTGGGAAGTGTTTAGAAAATGCAGATTGTTGAGAAAATGGTCAGTCAGCAGATCGCCAAAGAGGTCTATGAGCCCGACTCGACCCGCCGTTTGGCTCAATTCAAGGTTGAGTCAGAGCCTGTAAAACTCTGTGGACTTACGAAGCAGTTCAGCGTGTCGCCAACCAGATCGGCAACCTCATTACAGATTGTCATCATGACCCCCAAGAAACTCAAAAGAACTTTATTAATCGGCAGGCAAGTTATCACTCGGCAATTCGCCAAGTGAATTGGCTAATGCACCTAACGTCGCCGAATAGGTGCGAACTGGATGGTTTTTAATGGCCGAGAAACTTCAAATTTGAAATTCTGCACTTTCCCTCGGTCTTAAACCTTCTAAATTCACACTAAGGTTGTATTTTCCTTATTTTAGCCCTTTACTAGCATTTTAGTTTATTGATTTATGCTCGGAGTTTGAATACTCTGCCGCTAGGCTTTTCAATCGCAATTTAATCGGCATCAAAGGTTGGTTCCGAACCCCGATTTTAATGTTGAAAATTTTGAACTCTTTTGTAAGAATAGTGTCATATTGATGTGTGTTGGGCCTCTCTGGTATGATTATAATCCTTAATTGCCTATTTTAATTTGAAAGAAATCTTACCCGTATGGTTTGACTGTCTAATGCTCATAACCTTTGTGGTTTTTAATAAGTTCATCATTATTGTGTATTGTTAGATTGATTAGGAGAAGTTTGAGTAGCCTATATTTGTGCTAAAATGTCGAAAATTTGCTTAATGATAGAGCGGGTGATGCCATTCTTAAGAGCAAATATTGTCAAATGGCCAAATGCGGCAAATCTGGGAGAAATCTGAATATCCCAGGGTAAAAAGGTAGTATGGGACTTGTTTTAATTCCATGAGTGCATACTTTCATTTGATTTTCGGGGGTTGCAGGATCGCCGCACGACTCGGCGGTTCGCCTAACGTCCCTATCTCACCGATAATTTGGCGCCTTGATTGATATTTGATTATGTATTTTTCGGCGAGAAGTCTTAGGGCGCCGAAAATACTCAGCGAATCGCCAAAAGTATTCTTATCGCCTTTTATCTGCATCCATGGAACCCTCATGCACTGTAACTTTCGGCGGACGAACCCATGATCGCCAAAAGTAGTAGGCGATTCACCGAAAGGACCTTACCGTCGCTGACTTTTTTTAATTGTCGAGCCAATCCCTTCGGCGAGCTTGACTCATCTCGCCAAAGAGGTTTAGTGACTCGCCGACCTGATCAACGAGTCTATTTGCAAAAACTTTTTTGTGCTTGCATTTGAGGTTCTTCTCGATCTTTTGTAGATATGGTCCACACCAATCTAACCGAGCCACCTCAGAAAAGGGCAAAGGGCATTACGATAAATGAAGGAGGATCACGTCCTTTATAGAAAAGAACGCAAGATCTCCCACCGGGAGATAAAGGCAAATAGAAAAAGCACATAACAAAGAAAGGAGCAGCTATTGAGCTAGATTTCTCTGAACGAGAGGATGAACAACCTCTGATTAATCGAAGGGATGCGCTCCGGGCCAGATCTCAATCCACAGCCGCCAGTACTCCTTCACTTGCCACTCCTCCGACTACAGACTTAGTGCCAGCCCAATCACCCTCAGTAAGTCTTGCACTTCCTATAGTTCCTCCACCGAGGCTATTAAACAGATTGAAAGGTGATGGTTTACGGACCATCATAGATGAGAAGTTACTATCCTTGGACGGCCTAGAATGCAAGCATCCTGATGTTCTTGAAACTCTCTGATACCATGGATTCTAGTAGTTTGCACGGCCTCGAGACCCCTACATTTCCTCCAGGGTAAGAGAGTTTTACACTTCTTATAGGGAGTTGGTGCCTAAGAATAAGAACTGGGCAAGAGAGTTTCCACCGGTGAAGTCGGTCATGGTCAGAGGCAAGGAGGTGGAGTGTCACAGCGAGTATATTAATGTTGTATTAGGTAGACCGCTACACTCTGCACTCCCTTGTGAGGGGTTACTGATTGTTCAGTCCCTGGATGATTGGAAGGGTCGGTTTGCTCCGATGATTTCTCACACCACCCCTAGGTAGATGGATGCAGGAGCTCCAATTGAGAAAAGGGACATGAACATCGCCTCTAGGATCTGGTTTGGCTTCATCAACAACACTATCATGCCATCCAAGAATGAGTCTATTCTGCGCCATCCTAAGCTGGCTTGCCTTGGATCTATCATGGCCAGGAGGCGGATCGACCTAGGACTGCTGACTTCGCAGGAGATGGCCGTGAGAGCCAAGCAGACTATCTTGATCACTGAGTTATGCCGGCATGCCGGAGTACCCGGGATCCTGCGAATAATATAGAGGTCATCTCTTACTCCTCCATGGACATCCAGTGTTTTGAGGCCGAGTTCAATCGAGAAGAGGTTCACAGGAGAATAGCAACTCCAGCAGACACTTGTCGAGAGGTCAATATTGACTCATTACTAGCAGAGGCATCTTCGCCTACTTCGGCCTCTGAGCCCTCAGGTACACCCTCTCCTTCTTCCTCCTCTTCATAGGCTCCAGGTGCTTCATCATCCTCCCAGCCTGCCAAGATCACTCAGGCCATGATTTTGAAGATGGGGCATTTGGCCTATTCAGTTGATGTAAGAGCTACCCGACTAGAGAGGTTTGTTCCGTAGATGATCGACAGGGCAATAATAACAACACTTACCCCACTTCAGACTTTTATTGATGCCTTGACAGTGAGAGTCATTGCGTGTGAGAGCTGACAGGGGGAGGCCTTTGAGGTGACGGCTTTAAAAGCCGAGATTGTGAGTTTGAGGAAGGACGTAGACTATCTTAAGTCTACTGACTTCACTTCATTATTAGAAAGGGCAGACGATGCAGATGCTCTTGAGAACACCATAGATGTGCACGGGGATGGGGCAACACATGCATTGTCAGATGCAGAGACCGATGAGAAGTTGATATCAGTACATGATGAGGTGACACAGGAGAGCAGAGATGAGGGCATGTTCAGAGACTTGCCAGATCTTATAGAGACAGTTGTGCAGCCGGTAATCGTGACATTGCCGACTCAGACATCCACTACAGCTCCTAGCGGATCTGGCATTGCTATTCCATCTGAGGCTACTCCGGGCACTGATGCCCATAAACAGACTGCTACACCATCTATTGAGACCCCGACAGAGAGAGAGACTGCATCGACAGGACCTTTCGTTACCTCGTTCTCTGTCTTATTATATTTTTACTAATGACATTCTTATTTGCACTTGAGGACAAATACTTTTTAATTGTGGTGGGGTGAGCCCCACACCTTTCGTGTTGATAGTTATGTTTTATGTATATATTTTGGTTGTCCTGCTTTAAAATTGTGTGTTAAATACTGCTTTTTACGGATGTTTGATCTTACGACTCCTTTTATTTTAAAATTGCAAAACAATTTTGACCCTTCTGAATTTTTTTGAATTTTTCGCACATTTTTGCCACCCCTCATGTGTTGAATTTGGTTGTTTTTTAAAAAAAAATTAGTCTATGTTTGAATCAATACCAATGAGTTGAATAGTGCTCTCAATCGAACGATCATGAATGCTCGGCTACGATGAGGCCAAATAAAGTTGCATAGACAATATGTGAACTCTTTGCATCTCGTTATGACTAGCTTTATCTTAAATTCATTCTCTTGTGATGATCATTGCACAATAGTGAAAGTGTGGAGTCTTGTTTGACTTATAGTGACATTGCCTAGTGTGATGAGCTTATTTGTGAACTAAAACTACATAATTGATGGTCGGTAGGAGTGGGTCGACATGAGGTTCCGCTTGACAGAGTGAATCCTAGTCTCATTTCCACACACTGTGCTCGAGATTGTGAGTGGGTTAAGGGGTAGGTTGGTCTTCATGCGGCAAGTGGGTGTCCGTAGGGAACGTATTTGAAATGGGGTAAGTTGCTCGATAGAGAGCTTATTCCCCTTAAAGTTTAGCCTAGTCACAATTATTCTATGAATTTTCTATCGAAAGCATGTACCCGATAATCTAGCTTAACTCGTCTTCCCGTCACATCCCAAGGATCCCATCCCAATACTTAGAGATTCTTATTTATTTTGTTTATTTGACTTACTAGTGACAAAACCCCATTGTTAATGGACACCCTTCCGACACTGGAACTTTCGACACACTAACCCAGCGAGAGTGTGAAGTCTTGTTTGACTGTAGTGTCAATACCTAGTGCAATGAGCTTAGTTTGAATCATGCTTGATATATCCTATAATTTGCCCGTTGATCCGATCAACTAAGTTATGCTATCTGTTGATATGATGTTAGACAACTTCTAACAGTGAGAGCCAGTTTAACATATACCTCTTTTGTGACCTACCTTCTGAGTGTGTGAACCGCTTTTGAATATCCCTTAAGCCTTACTGTTCTTTAAAAGAAACTTGATGAAATCATAACCTTTCTTTATCCATTACCCATAATCATCATGAAGTTTTGGTTAGTTGAATAGCCAACTTAGGCCAAAAGCTTAAGTTGGGGGTGTGGTGAAAATATAAGGGCAAGTCAAGAAGTGTAAGGAAAGTCGTCTCTTACCCATGGTTTTACGAAAAATTGAACCGCTCCATATATATATAAAAAAAAAAGAGAAAAGAAAAAGAATGAAAAGGAATGTTGTGGAATAAAGTACAAAAGAGATGGGGTTCCCGAACAATTTGTGGGAAGTGTATAATAGGATGACTTATGAGCACTAAAGAGAATGATGAAGGAAAAGAATAGGAAGTGTTGCTTGCACCACATTTAATGAGGATGAAAGTCACTGAGCCTAAATGACCATACCTTTACACTCAACCTCGTTACAAGCCTTGTTAAGACCTTTGTGATCTTGAGAAAGTTGATACAAATGCTTAATGGAAAATACGGGCAATCCTATGGGTGAAAGTGTGCATTGTGTTTCTCTTTGTCAGTGTGAGCGTTGTATCTTATTCCTGAACTTTAAATTGATTATACCTTTGCATGTGAAAATGGAATCATCATTTGTGTGATGGCATTCGAAGCCTTTTATTGAGCTTGAACTTGCATTTGAAGCAAGTATTGCGAGCTTGAAAATCTTTGGTAATGGTGTATCACAACTTGAATCTTTGAGTACGCAATTGATCCTTGCATATGTAAATTGAGTCTTGTTGTGTGCACTCATGATTGAGTATTGTGTAGCACTTTTAAAGACCCCCTTTTTGAAAGGCTGAACTTTAGTCTTCTTCAGGACAAGAAAAAGTTTAAGTTGGAGGTGTTGATGAGTCCACAAATTTGACTCATTTGGGGCTATATTTTAAAAGAAATTGTGTCCTCAAATGCTTATTTTACCTCAATATCTGATGAAAGACCTTACGTTTCAGATATTTGAAATTTGAAGTAAAGCATGGACACTACGTCGCAAAAAGGAATGAAGAGGCTAAAAATGAAGAAATGAAGGCTTGCGGATCGTCGAGTCCACTTGGCGAGTCGCCGAAGGGTCTTACTTCTCCTTTTGGTCCAGTGTGTTGAGCCTTGAAGGAAAGCATCAAGTCATCGGAAAAAGGGAGTAGTGGGTGCATAGCTGAGAAGTTCCGCGAAGCAGTACCATGTCGCCCAATGACCCAAAGTACGACGACACTGAAGGCTGGTGCAAGACGTCAATGAACTACACCATAGGGCGAATCACTGACTTGGTCGGTGATTCTTACTAACGAAGCTAAATAATCCGTTTTAGCATAAATCTATGGAAACTATAAATACTAATTAGAGTTGTAGTTTTAAGAGTCGAACAATTATTATAATTTTCATGTAGAATAGTATTGTTTGGTATGTTTGCTCTAAGTTTGAGAGGGTTATGAAGACTTGGAGATCCAAAGGGTTTCATCTTCAAGATTTGGGTTTGGGTCTCTTGGATTCTTCAATTTTGGCTTGTATCAAGACTTAAATATTCATACCCGGTTGAATGCGAGCTCAATTTGGTATAAATTTCAATCTCACATACATGTATGGCTAAAAACCCTAATTCTTGTGGTGTGATTTAGCGAATATGGGTTAAGATAATTGTTGGGTCTTGCTTGCTGATGGTTTAATCATAGTTTAATTGTTATTTAGTTTAGTAGTTATGCATGAATTTAATGAATATGAAGTTGCAAATACAAGTTTATTTATGTGTTTTCGGCTTGGTCGAGAGATAGGTCATAGAACTAAAACTACAAAATTGATGGTCGGTGGGAGTGGGTTGATATGAGGTTCAGCTTGACAGAATGAATCCTAGTCTCATTCCCACACACTACGCTCGAGATTGTGAGGGGGTTAAGGGGTAAGCTGGTCTTCATGAGGCAAGTGAATGTCCGAGGGGAACGGATTTGAAATGGGGTAAGTTCCTCGAGAGAGAGCTTATTCCCCTTAAAGTTTAGCCTAGTCACAGTTATTCTACGAATTTTCTATCGAAAGCATGTACCCAATAATCTAGCTTAACTCGTATTCTCATCACATCCCAAGGATCCCCTCTTAATACTTAGAGATCCTTATTTATTTTGTTGTTTTGACATACTAGTGACAAAACCCCATTGTTAAAGGACACCCTTCCGACACTGGAACTTTCGACACGCTAACCCAGCGAGAGTGTGGAGCCTTGTTTGACTGTAGTGTCAATACCTAGTGCAATGAGCTTAGTTTGAATCATGCATGATAGATCCTAGAACTTTCCCCGTTGATCCGTTTAACTAAGTGATGCTATCTCTTGAAATGATCTTAGACAACTTCTAAGAGTGAGAGCCAGTTTGACATATACCTCTTTTGTGACCTAACTTGTGAGTGTGTGAACCGCTTTTGAATATCCCTTAAGCCTTACCATTCTTTAAAAGAAACTTGATGAAATCATAACCTTTCTTTATCCATTACCCATAATCCTCATGAAGTTTTGGTTAGTTGAATAGCCAACTTAGGCCAAAAGCTTAAGTTGGGGGTGTGGTGAAAATATAAGGGCAAGTCAGGAAGTGTAAGGAAAGTCGTCTCTTACCCATGGTTTTACGAAAAATTGAACCACTCCATATATATATATATATAAAAATAAAAGAAAAAGAATGAAAAGGAATGTTGTGGAATAAAGTACAAAAGAGATGGGGTTCCCAAACAATTAATTGGAAGTGAATAATAGGATGACTTATGAGCACTAAAGAGAATGATGAAGGAAAAAAATAGGAAGTGTTGCGAGCACCACATTTAATGAGGCTGAAAGTCACTGAGCCTAAATGATCATTCCTTTACACTCAGCCCTTTTACAAGCCTTGTTAAGTTCTTTGTGATCTTGAGAAAGTTGATACAAATGCTGATTGGAAAATACGGGCAATCCTTTGGGTGAAAGTATGCATTGTGTTTCTCTTTGTCAGTGAGCGTTGTATCTTATTCCTGAACTATAAATTGATTATACCTTTGCATGTGAAAATGGAATCATCATTTGTGTGAGGGCATTCGAAGGCTTTTATTGAGGTTCACTTGCATTTGAAGCAAGTATTGCGAGCTTGAAAATCTTTGGTAATGGTGTATCACAACTGAATCTTTGAGTACACAATTGATCCTTGCATAAGTAAATTGAGTCTTGTTGTGTGCACTTATGATTGAGTATTGTGTAGCACTCTTAAAGACCCCCTTTTTGAAAGGCTGAACTTTAGTTTGCTACATGACAAGAAATAGTTTTAGTTGGGGGTGTTGATGAGTCCACAAATTGGACTCATTTGGGGCTATATTTTAATAGAAATTGTGTCCTCAAATGCTTATTTTATCTCAATATCTGATGAAAGCCCTTAAGTTTCAAATATTTGAAATTTGAAGGAAACCATGGACACTACGTCGCAAAAAGGAATGAAGAAGCTAACAAAAATGAAGAAATGAAGGCTTGAGGATCGCCGAGTCCACTTGGCGAGTCGCCGAAGGGTCTTACTTCTCCTTTTGTTCTAGTGTGTTGAGCCTTGAAGGAATGCATCGAGTCAGCGGAAAAAAGGAGTAGTGGGTGCATAGCTGAGAAGTTCAGCGAAGCAGTACCATGTCGCCCAGTGACCCAAACTACGACGATGCTGAAGGCTAGTGCAAGACGTCAATGAACTACACCATAGGGCGAATAACCGAGTTCGTCGGTGATTCCTACTAACGAAGCAGAATGATCCGGTTTAGCATAAATCTATGGAAACTATAAATACTAATTAGAGTTGTAGTTTTAAGAGTCGAACAATTATTATGATTTTCATATAGAATAGTATTGTTTGGTATTTTTGCTCTAAGTTTGAGAGGGTTATGAAGACTTGGAGATCCAAAGGGTTTCATCTTCAGGATTTGGGTTTGGGTCTCTTGGATTCTTCAATTTTGGCTTGTATCAAGACTTAAATATTCATACCCGGTTGAATGCGAGCTCAATTTGGTATAAATTTCAATCTCACATACATGTGTGGCTAAAAACCCCAATTCTTGGGGTGTGATTTAGCGAATATGGGTTAAGAGTGGAAGGAAAAATAGTAAAATTGATTGTGTCGTGCGGCGACGTTAAATTAAGCGCTTATTGGGTGGCAACGCAATTAGTAGTGTAACTTCTTATTTTATTTTTATTTTATTAGTATCACTTTTTTTTCTTTTCTTGTTTTTGCAGATTAGGGGAAGTCTAAGTACCCAAAATAAAATTGAAGGAAAGGAGCATGTTTGAGCTTAAGTGTGGGGTGACGACCCTTGATGCAAGGAGGAGTAAAGAGAACATGCTACTAGCTAGGCCAAAAGGCCTCAGGGAGTTTTCCTAACCCTTGTTTTACATTTTATCTATTGCTTTGGGATATAGCTTCTTTATTCTAATCTCTAATGAATGAAGGTGTTCTTAATGTAATAAAGCTAATGAAGAATGTTGACTCTTAAATGCTTATATCCTTAAATGTAAATGATGCATGTTATACTTGGATTGTATTATGAGTTACTTCCTTGTTATGACTTGTTGTATATGAATGTGCCTTGTCTATGGTGACTTCAAATGAGTACTTCGTGTGAGTAGTAGTATGGGATGCTACTTGCACATTGCACAAGTATGACTTAGAGTTGTCTTAGATGTTGGTCTAAATGTGATGATGTGATTCATGTGATTTTTATGTTTATTTTATGCTTTATTGTGTAAAGATGGAAATGATGAATGTCCAGTTCAATTTTGGTGACCTTAATGTGGTACCTTGGTGGGGATGGAGGTATCGGACGCTATCGATACATTGTACAAGGTATAGCATGAGGGCTACTTGAGGTGAAGGATTAGAATGAAGGTAATGGGTTCTATCGTTGATCATGTTCTAATGTGGATAAATGACTTGCATGTTGGTTGTGACTTATATTATGCCTTTTTTATCAATGTTCGTGAAATTTTATCAAATGGCATATATCATGACTTTCAAAGCAGAATGTACTTTTAAGCATGGTTTTGCATGGCTATCCTACTTAGTACTTAATTGTGCTAACTCATTCTTCTTCATGTTTTTACTACAAGTGTAGGTTCCGGCAATTGACTAGCTTGTCTCTAGAAGCATCGATTAAAATTGTTCCAAGACTTGGTATGTCTTCATGGATTTGAGGACAAGAACTCTTATGATTCTAGTTCTTTCATGTAATTCCATTGTAAATGTGTCGTGTCCCTACTCTTGTTAAAAGTCTTTGACTAAGATGGCCATGTGAGATGTAGACTTCTACTTGCTTTTAAATGAATGTCTTTAGATTGTATGGTTTTTGAATAAAAAGTTTAAATTCCTTATTATTTGTATTACCTATGTGATGAATGAATGTTATGAGGCTTGCATAAGACCCCTTCAGGGTCGAGTACGCCGTGTCGCTTCTAGGGTGTATACTCGGGTCGTGTCAAACATGGTATTAGAGCAAAAGGTTTTGGGAATGGTCTTTAGGGTTGATGTCTCACAAGCCACGTCCAGTAGAGTCCTGTTCATCGGTGTGAGTCGCGACACATCTATGAGCGAGAGGGTAAAGGACATTAGAAAGTTACATTTCTTTCATATTATTGAAGTCGTGCCTTAGAGTTTAGCTTTATAAGTGTCATTTTCCTAATCCTTCTCTTGTGATTATAAGATATGAATACAAGAATGACGCCCGCAAGGAGAGTGGAAGAAGAGATTGTGAATGAGGAAGTTCCTCCCCAAGTTCCTCAAGTTGCCCAAGGTCCTCAAGGTGACCAAGTTCCCCTAGGCAATAAAAGGGAATGTAGTTCCGGTTGAACCCCGGCCTTGACAAATGAAGAGATTAGGTCTGCTTTTCTAACCTTAGCCCAAGCCATGATGGCTAAAGTAAATCGGGATGTGGGGCGTAGGGTGAATGCTAATGAGAGTACCATGGCCTCAAGGTTGAGAGACTTTGTGAGGATAAATCCTCCTATTTTTCTTGGCTCTAAAGTGGGAGTGGATCCCAAAGAATTCTTTGATGAAGTTTATAAGATAGTCAATGCTATAGGGGTATCTTCTAGGTAGAAAGCGGAGTTAGCTTCCTATCAATTGAAAGACGTGGCCCAAGTGTGGTTCACTCAATGGAAAAGCAATAGGCCTTCAGAAGTGGGTCCTATAGAATGGGAGGAGTTCAAGGAAGCTTTCCTTGGTAGGTACTTTCCCTATGAGAAAAGGGAGTGTAAGATTGAGGAGTTTATAAACCTTAGGCAAGGTAGCTTAAGTGCTGAGGAGTATTCCTTGAAATTTACCTTATTGTCTAAGTATGCTCCATCCTTGGTGTCTAACCCTAGAGATGAGATGAGTAGGTTGTGACCGATGTATCCGACCTAGTTAAGGAAGATTTCCATACGGCAATGCTCCATGATTATATGAATATTTCTAGGCTTATGGTGTATGCTCAATCTATTGAGAAGTCCAAACTTAAGAGGAAGGATAGAAAGTTGAAGAGGGGTAGATCCGATGAGCAAGGTCAACCTAGGTCCAAGAAGAGGTCCTACAATCAAGATTCCTCAATGGATAACAATGATAGGGTGTCCAACCCTAAATGTCAAGGAGGGAATGGAAGTGGTTTTTCTTTTGATAGGCCTATATGTGCCAAGTGTGGGAAGCAACATTTGGGTAAGTGTCTTGTTGGCATGGA
Source organism: Solanum raphanifolium (assembly GCA_036250405.1). NCBI lineage: Eukaryota > Viridiplantae > Streptophyta > Magnoliopsida > Solanales > Solanaceae > Solanum > Solanum raphanifolium. The sequence continues at coordinate 49,750 of JAJOOE010000239.1, forward strand.
TGGGTGCTTTGGGTGTGGAAAGAAGGGTCATAAGATGGGGGATTGTCCAACACTCATGGCAAAAGGGAGAGACACCAAGCAAGCTTCTCATGCTGGCCCGGATCTTAATGCTCCAAAGAGAAACCGTTTCTATGTACTTCAAGCCAAAGAGGGCAAAGGAGCTAATCCAGATGAAGGTACCGGTAAGTTATAGTTCCTTTTGTTCTGATGAGGTTCCTATGTTGTTTTTCATGTTATCCTTAGTTGAATTTTCTCCTAAGTGGGGGATAGTAAGAATCTTGAGAATGTTGATATCCTTATCTCTTTCCTTCTAATCCTATTCAAGCTTGAGACCAAGAGTTCCTTGTTGCTTTTTTCATGTTTTGGAGTTATGTGTGATGATGTGTTTCCATGGTCTCCTTAAGTTATACATGTTCTATTTGAATTCTTGTTATATGAGAAAATGAGTTTTAATGATTTATTGTTCCTCATGTTGATTTCCATTTAGTATGAGTTGTCTATATGCTTAACGAGGTGAAATGTTGAACATGCTTAATTGAGGTTTTGAGAGTAATTGCATAGTGTGCTTAAATGATGTTGTAATGAGAATGATATGAGTTGGAGAAGGCAATGCCTCCAATGTAATGGGAAATGTTGAAGTTTTGGTGCATAATGAGGTTGTAGATGTAGTCCTACCTTCTTGTTTGCATTGAGCCTTTTTGATATTACCTCCTATGTTTATGCATTTATATTGATGTTGCATGCATGATAGGCTGCTAGTTTTGAGTTGTTAACCTCTTAATGTGTTTGAAGTGTCATTCGAGGACGAATGTTCCTAAGTGGGGATAATGTAACGACCTTAAAAATGAATAAGTTAAACTAGAGCCTAATGTGTGTGTGTTTGAGTTTGGTGTGATGTTTGATGGTGTTTAATGTAGTAGGGAGCTTTGGTTGAGGGGTTAAACATCAAGGTACAACTCCCCAAGGACCACCCTAGGGGTCTTTCAGGAGGACCCTAAGTCTAGCCCCCAAGACCCTTTGAAACTAGAAACTTGTCCAAAATGGGGTGACCTACTGAAGGGATCCACTCCCCGTAGGTCCATCCATGCCCTATGGATGGCTTGTGCTGGTCATGGCTCCTAAATGCACCTCTCTGAACCAGACCACAGATGGACAGTACGTCCCGTGGATGGGGGTTTGTAGATGGCACCTGTGGATGCTGTCGAGACTCGAGCAAGCCAAGGGTGGTTTGGTAAATTCCTCCCTTGGCTAGTAAGTGTATAGACGGTTATTTTAAGTTTATTAAGGTATTTTAAGAGTATTAAAACATTAAAACCCTAGTTTAGATTTCCTTATTCAAATTTTCCAAATCAAAACCTCCCTTCCCCTCCCCTCCAAAAGTCTCTCTAGAAACCTCCATTAGAGGTGAAGGCTCCAAGCTCCAAAGGTCAAATTCGTCAAGGTTTTCAAAGCATTTTCGTGGGGAATCAATTGCAAGGTATGGTAGTCTTGATCCTTGTCTAATTTTCCATATAAGGAGTTTATTCAAAGGTTATTTCAAAGTATGAAAAATCTAGGGTTTTACTCAATCTCATGGGTTCTTTAATCAAACATTTTCAAATGGTTTCTAGTGACAAATTGTGATTTTACTAGTGTTTAATTGATGATTTATGATTAAAATACTCTATGAACTCATGAATTCTCTCAATTGCTAAATTGTGCCGTATGAAGTGGGTTTGTTGATCATGAATGAATGTTGATGGATTATGCCTAAATTGATTTAGATTGTTGAATTGTATCATTATGCATGCCGTAATTGTACTGAATTGTTGGTGTGTTGGTGACTTTTGATCATGGCCTTTAAAGGGAGAGTTATGACCTAATTACATGTTGAATTAGAATTGTGCAAGATATGTTGATCCACTTGAAAGGTGTAGTTGTTTACTTACTATGTATATTGTGGTAATAAATTGATGGATATCTTCCTTGTACCTATATATATGAAGGATCTATGTGTGATCATGATGTAAAGTATGTGTGTGATTTCAATGAATGTATAATGATCATGTTTAGAAGATAATAGCGTTAGTATTGAATGTAATCTTTGTATTAACAATTGTGAATGATGGTGATTATGTGAAAGGTTATTCTCACATACACACACATACTTGAATGAAGAATGAATAAAGTTCAATTATAATGTTAATGATGAAGTACTTATTGAAAGGCTATTCTCAACTGTACTCTAATGAATGTTAATGACTTGTTGTGAAAGGACTTTCTCATAATAAAGGGGTCCTTAGGTGAAAGGCTATTCTCATCTTTGATTCTATGAGCTTTCCAATGAATGAATGCTGGGATGGGATTGATGCGCATACGTTAGTTGAGGTGGAGTATCTAGTAACAATCCCTATATCCCATTCTTAATGAATATTGGGTTTGAGATGGATGCCCATACATTAGTTGACGTGGGGTATCTAGTAGCAATCTCTTATCCCTTAATGAATGAATGTAATAAGTGTCTTATACTCTGTGGGGAATAATGCTAAGCATCGAGTTGGATATGGATTGAGATGGGTGCTCATATGTGAGTTGAGGCCGGGCACTTAGTAGCAATCTCTTGAGATGGATACTCATACGTTAGTTGAGGTGGGGTATCTAGTAGAAATCTCCCTATCCCATAAACTATGTGCCCACATAGGTCTAGCTAGTGGATCCAGTTAAGGCTAAATAAACGATGATCCTACCTTAGGCAAGTAGGAATCCTTATCCAGTGAGGGTGACATCGGGATTCCATGTCAAGCTCACATAGTCTATGTCGGTTAAGGCTTACCCCCATAATAATGTTAATGAACTGTGGCTACTTAAGGATGTACTACTTAGTGTGAGTGGTTGTATGGGACTCCATCTATGCATTACACAAGTAGGCATTTGAGGGAGGTCATGGTGTGCTCCTTTTTTATGTTAATGAATGAATTGGCTCTTATGATGACATTATTAGAATGTTGATCTAATTTCTAATGAGTGAAGGTGTTCTTAATGTAATTAAGCTAATGAAGAATGTTGACTCTTAAATTCTTATACGCTTAATGTAAATGAAGCATGCTATATTTGGATTGTATTATAAAATACTTCCTTTGTTATGCCTTGTTGTATATGAATGTGCCTTGTCTATGGTGACTTCAAAGGATTACTTGGTGTGAGTAGTAGTGTGGGATGCTACTTGCACATTGCACAAGTATGACTTAGAGTTGTCTTAAATGTTGGTCTAAATGTGATAATGTGATGTTTATGTTTCTTAAATGCTTTATTGTGTAAAGGTGGAAAGGATGAATAATAAGTTCACTTTTGGTGACCTTAATGTGGTACCTTGGTGTGGATAGTGGTATGCGGCGCTATCAATACATTGCACAAGGTATAGCATGAGGGTTACTTGAGGTGAAGGCTTAGAGTAAAGGTAATGGGATATATGGTTGATCATGTTTTAATGTGGATAAATGACTTGCATGTTGGTTGTGACTTATTTTATGCCTATTTTATCAATGTTCATGATGTTTTATCAAAAAGCATATATCATGACTTTCAAAGCAAAATGTCCTTTTTAAGCATGTTCTTGCATGGCTATCATACTTAGTACTTAATTGTGCTAACCCATTCTTCTTCATGTGTTTACTATAAGTGTAGGTTCCGGCAATTGAATTGCTTGTCTGTAGTGGAAACTTGGATTAATATTCTTCCAAGACTTGGTATGTCCTCATGGATTCTAGGACAAGAACTCTTATATTTCTAGTTCTTTCATGTAACATACTATTTTAGATTTCTATTGTAAAAGGTGGTGTCCCTATTCTTGTTAAAAGTTTTTGTCTAAGATGGCCATGTGAGATGTAGACTTCTGCTTGCTTTTAAATGAATGTCTTCAGATTGTATGGTTTTTGAATAAAAAGTTTTAATTCCTTACTATTTCTATTACCTATGCGATAAATGAATGCTACGAGGCATGTATAAAACCCCTTTAGGGTCGAGTATGCCGTGTCACTTCCGAGGTATAGACTCGGATTGTGACACTACTCCTTTTAAAGCTTAAGGTAAATAGTTCCTCTTGAATTATCTTGTTTAGGAGTCCTGTGTGATTTATGTGTTTTCACGATTTCCTTAAGTTATGCAAGTTCTTGACAAATTCATGTTTTGGTAAGAAAATGAGTTTTCTTGATTGGTTTTCCTCATGTTGTTGTGCATTGAATATTATTTGCCTATTTGACTTCATGAGATGAACTGATGAATATTCTTTATACGTATATGCTTTTCTTGAGTAAATTGCCAAATGGTTTCATGAGATTCTGTTAACCATGCTTTAAAGTTTGGAGAAGGTAGTTCCTCTTATGAATATGAGAAATGCTGAGTTTATATACATAATGGGTTGTTAGATGTAGTTACTACTTCCTTATGATGTATTGATTATGTTTTAGATGTAGTTGATATTTCCTCCTTTGAATTTTGCATTATTTTGATGTTTCATGCATGATGGCTGCTATTCTTGAGTCTTTACTTTCACAAGTTGTCTAGATTGTAATTCGAGGAAGAATAATTCCAAGGGGGAGATATTGCAACACTACAGAAATTAGTAGGCTAAACTAGGGCTTCACGTGAGGGTTAGAGTTGTGGATGTAACTCCCCGTACTTAAAAATAAAGGGTTTCCTGTTAGAGCGTCAAGGTACGACATCCTAAGGACAAACCATAGGTCCTCGAGGAGGACCCTGGAAACTGCAAAAAGGTAGTGGACTACGGCAAGACCTACGCCTGGTGGGTTAGACCACGCGCATGGGTGAGGGGCCGTAAGTAAAGGCCCTGAAGTCAGGCTCTCTGAACCCAACCCACGCTTCGCTAGCACGAGCCGTGGGTCCAACCAAGGTCCGTCAGTGAGGCTCTCTATGTGGTGACCTAGGGATTTATTTAAGGAGTTAGTTTAGGGGCACTTTAGGGTTTTCATGTTTTATTTAATATTAGTTGTTTCATTTTAGCCTAATTTAGACCACTTATATAAGTATTTTAGACCTCTTATTTAAGTCATTCACCTCATTATTTTTAAAACCCAAATCAATTCCCAAACTCCATCCTCACCAAAGAAATTCACTCTCTAGAACTTCAGGGAAGAAAAAGAAGAAAGTTGTAGCTAGGGTTCAAGTAGTAAGGATTTATACTCTTTCTTGGTGAACACACACTAAAGGGTCTTATGATCTCTGAATACATCAACATGAACACCACATAAGTAGTATCTCCAAATCTTTATGGCAAATACTATGGCTACAAGCTTGAGGTCATGAGTAGGGTAGTTCTTCTCATGGACCTTAAGTTGTCTAGAAGCATATGCTATGAACTTACCTCACTGCATCAACACACAACCTAGGCCGACCCTGGATACATCACTATATATCACAAAATCGTATGAACTATCTGGTAGGGTCAACACCAGAGTTGTAGTCAACCTACTCTTCAGTTCTGAGAAACTTTCTTAAACTCATCAGACCATTGAAACTAGACCTTTTTCTGCGTCAACTTGCTCAATGGGGAAGTTGTGGATGAAAATCCTTCAACAAATCTCTTTTATTAACTAGCCAAACCTAAGAAACTTATGATATCTGTTTGAGAGGTGGGTCTGGTCATTGCTTCACTGCCTCTAGTTTCTGAGAATCTACTCGGATCTGTTCATTTGATACTACATGATAAAGGAAAGTGGCTGATTTTCTGAGCTTAGCGAGTAACTGGAGATCTTTGAGAGTTCGCATAACAACTCTTTGATGAGCCACATGCTCCTCCTCATTCATAGAATAAATAAAGATATCATCAATGAAGATGATAACGAATAAGTCCAAATACTGCTTCAACCCCCTGTTCATTAAGTACATGAAACCTGCGGGAATATTTGTTAGTCCAAAAGGTATAACTACAAATTCATAGTGACCATACCGAGTCCTGAAAGTTGTCTTTGAAATGTCACTATCTCTGACTCTGAGCTGATGATAGCCGTATTTGAGGTCTATCTTAGAAAAACAACTAGCACCCTAAAGTTGGTCGAACAGGTTACTAGTCTTGGAATGGGATACTTATTCTTGATGGTGACTTTGTTCAACCAACGATAGTCAATGCACATTCTGAGAGAACCATCTTTCTTTTTCATGAACAATACTAGAGCAGCCCACTGAAAATACTAGCTATGATGAAGCCCTTATCTAGAAGGTCTTTCAACGTCTCGTTCAATTACTTAATCTCGGCTAGAGCCATTTTGTAAGGAGGAATCGAAATAGGCAGGTTATCTAGAAGGAGATCTATTCTGAAGTCAATTTCCCTTTTGGCAGGAAATCTAGGAAGATCTTCTAGGAACACTTCTACAAACTCATTTACCACTGGGACTGAATCAAGAGTTGGGGTTTCGGAGTTTGAATCCTTAACCCGAACAATGTGATAGACATACCCTTTGTAAATCATCTTTCTGGCCTTCAGGTAAGAGATTAATCGACCAATAGGCACTGAGATACTACCCTTCCACTCTAAGACTAGCTCGTTTGGGAACTGAAACTGGACTATCCTAGTTCTACAATTGACTGAGACATAACAGGAATGTAATCAATACATGCCTAGAATGATATCGAAATCTACCATTTCTATCTCTACAAGGACTGCTGAGGTGACTTTCTTAGAGACTATGACATGGCAATTTTGATGTACCCGTCTAGCTGTAACTAGGTCATGAACTGGAGTAGAGATTGAGAAGGGTTCTAAAAGAGTTTCTGGACATACACTAATACCACAAGATTTCTTCCACTACTTGTACGAAGTGTAGGCCACTCCCTTCAACTAATAGGCGGCCAAATCTGCACTCTCGGCTTGAGTGATGGCCATAACGTATGTTACCTTTTAGAAATTGTTGAGAAATTCCTATGGATCTTATTCTCACATAGACCCATGAAACTATGTAGGGTTTATCTGAGTAAAGTTTTGGATTCTTGCTATAGCAATGCTAGTTTGTGAAGGAGCTGGGACCACAACCTACTGATATACCTTGGTAAGAATCCCTGAACATGGCATGCATGACTTGCTCCTTCAATGGGTCTGCTGGAGCTGTAGACTGATTCCTTGCATTAGCTCATCTAGGAGGCATTTTCTGGAATTCGAACACCAGAAGTCATAAGGAGATTGAATAGAGTTCATAGTCACACACAATAAGAATAGCAAGGAAAGTAAAGTTTTTCTTAAAACACTTCATAGCATCCCCTCATAGATGTGGTGCACTTCACACCCATAAAGAGACTTTACTTAATTCGACTTTCAGACTCCTAGGACTCTTGAACCTAATTCTCTCATACCAAGTTTGTCACGCCCCGAGGCTACCCCCTTGACGTAACCACGAGACCTAGGATCACGAGTGACCCAAGCTAACCCTAAGCTGGCATATCATAAGCATAATGTAGATACCTGAATAAAGAGATATTATGCGTAAGCTAAAACATGAGATAACTGAATCTGGGGAATATGTAATACTGATATGAATAAATTTAAAGCTTACTAAGAGTTTAGTGATACAGAACAATCACTCAAAAACTAAAGTTGAGTCTAAAATTGTGTCTGAAAAAGCCTCTAACTGACTAGAGTTGCTGGAACATATGATATACCGTGAGTGTACGGTATTTTTAATATATTTGACTTAAGAGTTGTGTGTGTCTAGGGTCATTTTGTATTGGTTTTTATATGTGTTTATCATGTTTGCAGGACATAAGTTTAGATGCAGAAACTGAGAGACACAATTGAAGATTATGCAGAAAAGGGCATCTACGGACCGTAGGTCCAATTACGGTCCATAGATGGTGATCGTAGATGGGCAGGCAAAGCTTGAAGAAAAATCAGGGAATTCATGACTAAGGGTGGAACCATGGTTGCAAATGACGAACCGTAGATTCACCTCAGGCCGTAATATTTTTCCGTCAAAACATTCACAGAGGGGGTTCCAGTACCTGATTTTGAAGATTTTAAGTGTGGAGCTACGAAGGAGGATCCACGGACTATGGATCAAACCATGGCCAGTACTATTGATCCGTCGATTGAGTAAGAGAAGTGAAGATTTTGAAGATTGGAAAATTGCCTAAGTCCTAAGCCACAGAAGGGACCTACGGACCGTAGGTAAATCCATGGTTTGTAGGTCAGTGTCGTAGATCATAACCACGTCTTGAAACATTATTTCCTTATTTTGTTTCCCTTTTAGTTAGGACTTGTTTTTCTATATATAAGGCATGTAAACCTTGTTTTTGGGGGTTAGACCTTATTATTTTAGTTCTAGTTTTTGGCTTTGGAGATTAACTTGCAACTTTAGCAATTCTTAATTTCCTAAGTTCGTTTTGAAGATTTTTACTTTGCAATTCAAGTTGAGATTTTGGGTTTATTCTTCTCATGACGTAAGTTCATGATTTCTTCATCTAAAAATATGAATTGTGTCCATGCTATCATGGGTAGCTAAATCCTCAACTAGGGTTGTGGGAACCATGAATGATTAACAAAGTATGAATAGTAACTATGTAATTATTGAATAGTATTATTGCATGTATTGATAATTCTTTCATCTAGAAGTCTTATTAGCGGTTGCAAACGTTAGAACTCGCCTTGTTTCTACTTGCCAGACCAAGGAGGTTGTTAGTAAGAAAAGAATTATCAACATAGATTTAGTGTGATACTATCTAATAGTCTAATGTCAATTTGTGCGAGGATGAAAACTAAGTCGTACATTGATGTGATGTCTAATATGTGGTAAGGGTAAGGGTTAGTAAATTATACACACATAGCCGGACTAAGGTGCGGGGTGAAATTCTCTATTTGTGCGACCAAGGATTTAGAGATACATAACTTACCAGTTTGCATGTGACACACTAGGATAGGATTACGACATTATGAGCTTATGGGAAACACATTCCTACTTACCTCTACTGATCTGAATATAAATAAATACTTAGTTCAAAGATATTTTTATTGTTTTTATTTTTTTCAATCTAAATCCCCCCATTTTTATATAACGACTATCAAGTTAGATATTTGCTATTGACAATATTCTTCCATATTTTCTGTGGGATCGACCCCAACTCATAGTTGGGTAAATATATTGCATACAACCGTTTATATTTCCTTTCAAGTAGTATATTTGGACGTTATCAAATTTTGGTCGGAACTATGGCAACTACAACCGAGAGGGTCAATATGTCCGGGATGGGAACTACCATCACGACAACAACTATAACCGGAACAACTATGACAACATAAATGATCGGTTTGGGCCCTATGTTTCGCCTCAAACTTGGTAATCTGGTAATAGGGAAGCTATAGGTAATATGTCACGTATTGAGGATATGATGCAGAAGATGATGAACAGGTTTGATGCGACTGATGAGAATATGAAGGAGATGCAAAATGACTTGTTTGGTATTGGTTAAAAAGTTTATGGCTATACAGTGTCGATCAAGCATCTTAAGCTACAAATGACTCATTTGTCTACTACAGTAAATCCACGTCAACCTGGCACACTTCCTAGCAACACTATCCAAAATCCAAAGAATGATGGGCATTGTATGGCAGTCACTACTCGAGGGGGTAAGCAAACCATTATTCCACCGATGCTGTCTGGGGTTGAAGTTGAGGTTAGTAAAGATTATGATGTGATTGAGGTAAATGACGAGCTCGAGAATGCATTAGAGAAAGAAGCGGAGATAACTCAGAAATTTGTTCCCATGCCTAGACTTCCACCTCCCTTCCGACAAAGGTTAGTGAAGAAGACTGAAGAAGGCAAATACTGCAACTTTATTAGAATGTTGAAGCAGCTTTCCATCAATGTGCCGTTGATAGAAGCTTTGGAGCAAATTCCTGGGTATGTGAGGTTTATGAAGGACTTGGTAACTAAAAAGAGGGCCGTGAGTTTTGAAGATGATGATAAGTTGCAATATTGTAGTGCTATTGCTACAAGGGCCCTTGTGCAGAAGAAGGAGGATCCTAGGGCTTTCACTATTCCTTGTACTATTAGGTTGATACATTTTGCAAAGGTGTTGTGCGATTTGGGTGCTAGTATCAATCTGATGCCATTAGCTATTTACAAGAAGTTGGGTTTAGGGGATCCAAAACTGATTGCGATGCGATTGCTTCTGGTCGATAGAACTGTGAAGATGCCCATAGGTGTGCTCCAATATGTACTAGTGAAAGTGGAGTCTTTTATCTTTCCGGTGGATTTTGTGATACTTGATTGTGATTTAGACTTTGAGGTTCCCGTTATCCTTCGGAGACCATTCCTAGCCACTGTGCGCGCTTTGGTTGATATAGAGAAATGGCATATGAAGTTCCGATTGAATAATGAAGAGGGAACTTTCAATATATCTAGGTCCATGAAGTAGAGTGATGAGCTCAAATCGGTATCTATGGTGACACATATTGTAGAGAGTGGTTATGAGGTTCCCATTGAAGAAAGGTTGAGTGTTGATGCACTAGCAGCGGTAATGATGAAATTTGATAGTTATGGTATTGAAGACTATGATGAATTGATCGCCACACTTGATAGGTTTGAATTTCTTTCAAAACCGAATAGATTGGAATTAGACTTGAAGAATCACGATTCTCCACCTTCTAGACCGTCTGTTGAAGAGGCACCAAAATTAGAGCTTAAGGCTCTACCATCGCATTTGAGGTATGTATTCTTTGGGAGAGATGGTACTTTATTGGTCATCATTACGACAGATTTTAATATGGCACAAGTTGAGGCATTGGTTTCCGTGTTGAAGAGATTCAAGCGAGCTTTTGGGTGGACTATTGCGGGCATTCTTGGGATTCCTCCTGGTATTTGTTCTCATATAACTCAACTCATGCCGAATCAGAAACCTTGTAGTGAGCACCATAGAAGATTATATCCGCCTATGCAAGAGGTAGTTAAAAAGGAAATCATCAAGTGGTTGGATGTTGGAATTATTTATCCCATCGCACATAGTAGTTGGGTGTCTCTTATTCAGTGTGTGCCCAAGAAAGGTGGGATTACTGTGGTACCTAATGAGAGGAACGAGCTTGTTCCGATGTAGCCCGGGACTAGATGGAGAGTCTGCATGGACTACCGAAAATTAAATGCTTGGACACAAAAGGACCAATTTCCTATGTCATTCATGGATAAGATGTTGGATCGACTTGAGGGTAAAGGTTGGTATTGTTTCCTGGATGGTTATTCGGGCTACAATCAGATTTCTATAGCTCTGGAAGACCAAGAGAAAACAACCTTCACTTGCCCTTATGGGACTTTCACCTTCAAACGGATGCCATTTGGGTTGTGTAATGCTCCTGTGACCTTCCAACTTTGTATGATGTCAATATTTTCTGATATGGTGGAGGACTTTATTGAGGTATGTATGGATGATTTCTCTGTGGTAAGTGACTCTTTTGAACGTTGTTTGGACCATTTGACCCAGGTGCTTAAAAGGTGTGGAGAGTGCAATCTTGTGCTCAATTGGGAGAAATGCCACTTCATGGTGAAAGAAGGGACAATTTTGGGTCATCAGATTTTTGAGAAGCGTATTGAGGTTTATAGAGCGAAAGTTGAGGTAATAGAAAATCTTCCACCACCCATCTCAATTAAAGGTGTCAGGAGTTTTCTTGGGCATGCAGGTTTCTATAGGAGGTTCATCAACGATTTCTCCAAAATCGCACGTCCATTGTGCAAACTGCTCGAAAATGAGTATAAGTTTGATTTTGATGATGCTTGTCTAAGATCATTTGGAGAGTTGAATGAGAACCTTTTCCCTACACCTATCATTATTTCACCGGATTGGGGACAACCGTTTGAGGTAATATGTGATGCGAGTGGAGTGACACTTGGTGTGGTATTGGGACCGAGGCGAGAGAAGATTCGTCATCCTATTTATTATTCTAGCAAAGCTCTACATGTGGCTCAAAAGAATTATACAGTGATGGAACAAGAGCGGTGGCTTGTGCATTCGAGAAATTTCTATCCTGCTTGGTACTAAGGTCATTGTGCACAGTGACCATTCTGCATTGAGGTATTTGATGGCTAAGAAGGATGCAAAACTGAGGTTGATTAGATGGGTGTTGCTGCAAGAGTTTGACTTTGTGGTGAAAGACAGAAATGGGACAGAAAATCAGGTTGCCGATCGCTTGTCTTGATTGGAGGAAGACGCTATGCTTAAGCTTTGTGATATGGCTGAAATTAATGATGATTTTCCAGATTAACAGGTATTGGCTGCTTCTCATGATCTGATTCCTTGGTTCGCAGACTTTACTAACTATCTGGCAAGTGATCTGGGGCCATCGAATTTGTCTTTTCCTCGAAGGAAAAACTTTATGCATGATGTGAAGAAGTTCTTTTGGGATGAGCCTTATTTGTATCATAGTTGTGCTAATGGGATTATTCTTCTCTGTGTGCCCGAGGTCGAGATGTTAATTATACTAGAGGTGTACCTGTCATTGCCTGTTGGTGGTCATCATAGTGGTATTCGGACTGCGCATAAAATTTTTGCAGTATGGGTATTTCTGGCCTACCATCCACCAAGATGCTCATGATTTCTCCAAGTCTTGTGACTGTTGCCAATGAGAAGGAGGAATTTCAAAGAGGCAAGGCTTCCTATGAATCCTATATTGGTGATAGAGTTGTTTCATGTATGGGGCATTGATTTTATAGGTCCATTTGTCAGTTCACATGGGATGAAGTATATTCTTGTTGTGGTTGATTATGTGTGGAAGTGGGTGGAAGGAATTGCGGTTTCCAACAATGAAGGTAAGAGTGTCACCGCATTCTTGAAAAAGAATATTTTTTCCAGATTTGGTACACCTAGGGTGATTATCAACGATGTAGATTCTCACTTTTGTAATAAGTTGTTTAAGGCGCTACTCGAGAAATATGGCGTACGCCACAATGTGGTCACCTCTTACCATCCGCAGTTTATTAGGCAAGTTGAGGTGTCCAACGGAGAGATCAAGCAGACTTTGGCTAAGACTGTGAATTCTAATAGAACCGATTGGTCAAGGAAGCTTGATGACGCTCTATGGGCCTATCCAACCACATTCACGACTCCCATAGGTTTGTCCCCCTACCAACTTGTATATAGGAAATCTTGCCATTTACTGGTAAAGCTAGAACATAAGGCTATATGGGCAATAAAGAAGCTAAATTTGGATTGGGGCACCGCATCAAATCATAGAATGAATGACTTGTATATGCCTGATGAGTTTCTCCTAAAAGCTTGTGAAAGTTCAGCCTTGTACAAAGAAAAGATGAAAAGGTATCATGATAAAACAATTGAAAAGCGAGAATTTGTTGTCGGTGATCTTGTTCTTCTATTCAACTCTAAGTTGCACTTGTTTCCGGGTAAACTCAAGTCCAAGTGGACTGGGCCATTTTTGCTCACGAAAGTGCTCCCCCATGGAGCGGTTAAGCTTGAGAATAGCGAAGGAACAAGGTTCATGGTAAATGGGAAAAGGATCAAAATCTATTTGGGAAACGCGGAAAGTGTGCAAGAAGTTGTGGAGGCCTACTATCTTGATGAAGTCTGAGTAATCAAGAGGCATGCGTCATGCCGCGACATTAAATCAGGCGCTGCTTGGGAGGCAACCCAAGATGTAAAATCTAGTCAACGATAGATTTTTGTTTTCCATTTAGTAGTTTTCATTGTTTATTTGCTTGTCTGTACTCATTTAGATAGGTGTTTTATTTTTTTTTGTTTTAGTGTTGGCTAGAAATAACATAGGGTTCGTGTCTAAAAATTTTCAGAAAATGTAAAAGAAGACCTAATGGTTGCTACATGTGCAGGAGCGCAAAGCAAAATCTGCAGAAAAAGGTCTGGTGCAGAGATTTACGGACCCCATCGACGGTCCGTGGTTAATTCCAGGGACGGTGAATGGTGTCCGTAGATCCCAGGTAAGGTTTCTGAATTTTCTAAGTATGAATGTTATCTACGGTCCCCATCTACAGACTGTAGACGGGGTCTCGTGGGTCCAAACGCTAGATCTGCCTGACCCGACCCGGACCCCTCCTAAATAAAATCCCCCCATATTCAAACATTCGCCCCACTTCCAAAATTCACCCAAACCATTTTTGTAACTTCTCTCTCCTAAAATCCCGCCATATAATCATACTATCCCATAAATCACTCCACCGTCTGTCCCCATATTCCCAATACACTCTCCTTTCCCCCAAATTCCATCATTTCCCATCTCCCAAAAGTTTTAGTGTCTGGGTTCGGTACGAAAGGTGAGAAAAAGATTGTTGGAAGTCTAGAGTCCTCACACAATCACTCCATTTCCTTTGTTTGTAAGGTTATCGACTTTCCCCTCACTTTTAATTCTGAATCTTTGATTAATTATATAAAGTCCAGAATTGGGTCTTGACCTTGTGTAGTTGATTGTATGTAAATGCATGCTAAACTAAAACTATAGTGATTGTGTGTCTTTATAACATATAAATTCTGTGCAATAAGAGTCTAAATGCAAGTTTTGACTTACAATTCCTAGTCTTGTAGGCAATACATATTGAAAATTGAGTAATTAGAACCCTTAGATGACGAAATAGCATAAATTGTGTTTAAGTGCATGATTAGACTAGGAGAAATGGTTGAAATTGGGCTTCAAATCAAAGCATGTGTGATACCTGGCACAGACCCACACCACGAGACCCAATCTACGGACTGTAAGTCAATTTACAGACTATATCAGGTTCGTGGATGGTAGCACATAGCAATTCCTGTAAGTGTGGAACCACAGAGGTGGACTATGGTCCATAGGTCAATCTACAAACCGTTCTGCACATCCGTGATTCCCATCAAAGCCAACCTATTCGGGACTTGTGTTCTACGGAGGGGATCCACGGACCGTAGATACTCACCGTAGGTGGCCGCTGAAGCCACTGTCTAAAATTTTTTGGTTTTTCATTTTTGTTTGTTATTAGTTGTAAAAAAAATTTGAATATGTTTTTAGGTTATATTAGTACTAATTCTCCCTCCATAGGTACCATGGCACCGAAAAAAGCTATAGCCGTTAAGGGTAGACACAAATCTGTGGCGCCGACTTTTCAGCTGATCAATGAAGACACTGATACAGAGAAGGACCCCAAATATGTCCCCCACTGGAAGGACATCACCATAGCACCCCGGGCTACTCGGAATCCGTCCAAGAAGGTGGTCCCCGACGTAGTCACTACCTCCCAGTCTAATGAGGAGGATACACTGATCAGGTCACCGATTAGGTCTGCCTCTAGTTCTGAGTCAGCATCTAATGCACTATCTGCTTCTGGCTCTGCCATTGGCTCCAGTACACATGATAAGGCTGCCTTATCTTATGAGGCTACTAGTTCGGGGGAGGTTCAAGTGCCACAGAACAACGAACTTGCTCCAGTTCCAGAGGAGCCCAACAAGTGGTGCGTTGAGGGTCAATAGCAGATATACAGAGGCTCCTCGATGCTGAAGGAGAAGAGGGTGAAGGCCAAGCAAATCACCGAGGAGCGCAGGGTTCTAACGGGGAGCCTACACACCATACCCGACATCCATCGGCTCTTCCAGAAGCACAAGTTTGATTGGATGGCTTGGAACCCCGGGGATTATAACGAAGAGATTTTGAGGGAGGTTTATACTTTCTATGGTGCCACACTTCGGGGATCTATCGACAGATGGGCCAAGCCCACGGCCCAGGATCCACTCAATTCCACTTTAATCTGGGGTGTTTAGGTGGACATATCGCCGATCGCTATCAGCTGATTACTCTACGGTTCGGGAACAACTTTGGCACTCAACACTGGAGAATTTGACTACCGGTGGGATAATGTGTGGGGCGGTGAGTTCCAGCGGCATGCAGAGAAGAGGGTAGTTGTCCTACTTTGGTTAGCCATTCATATAACAGTAGATGGAGAGCGCATGGAGTGGGTAAGCACACCACGTTTGCGCATTCAGAAAGCCACCCAAAACTTGGTGGCCAAGTTCTTCTGGCTTCCCGTACGCAACAAGATACTGCCCACTAAAGCCGATGATGCACTTACTTGGGATAGAGAGGTGATGTTTGCAGCTCTAGTAGCTGTGTTTGAGATAGATTGTGCCTGAATGCTGTTGGCAGAGATCCATGAAAGGGCTTTCAAGACGACCACTACTCTACCCTTCCCGTGTATGATTTTTTAATTGTGCAGAGATGCTGGGGTGCCTATCTGCAATTGTGACAAATTGGTATAGGCGACCGGGACAGTTGATATCGGCCTTATTTAGGATGCGGACAATGAAGCTACCCTACGACGTGGCCCATAGATTGAGGTGCCGCTATGAGGAGCAGATTTAGCAGTTGATGTGTAGCAGATGCAGGGTGATGACCCTGCCCCTCCAACTCACACTGATGAAGCCTCGAGCTCCCCATCTCAAGATGCCAGTCAGGCCCCTAGCTCATCCAGAGCCACCCCACCTTTCGGAGCTGTTATTGTTCCATTGGCCCGAGTTATGAAATTGGAGGCACAAATTGCCACACTGCTTCATCATGTGAAGCCATGGATGCAGAGGTCTATGGCCGAGTTCGAGGCAAGAATGGAGCGGAGTATGGAGACCATGATGGAGCAGAAGGTCTAGGCCGTTCATAAGCGCCTGGATTCCATTGAGTTGAGAGTCCTCGAGCGACCATCCCCTACTACAAATCTGTCCTTTTTTCGGACCGAGTTAGACAGTTTCCGGGTCGACCTTGATGCCATTATGGCCAACCCACAGATGAGCCAAAGTCTGCACATAATGTATTAGTTGATGATACAGTGTTTGGTGCTTTATTCAGCGAGCACATAGCACAGCCAGAGTCAACCGCTGCTCGAGGTAAGGGGCCCCGTTCCAATCACATTTCTGACACTAATAAGGAGGCCTGAGGAAAGAAGCGGGAGCGTAAACAAAATGAGCAAGCAAGAAAGGCTTCCATTGTAGATGAGGAGATGCACTAGCAGAGGGCTCGTGCGAGTCTTATTGGAGCCTCAAGTTCTAGGCCCACCACTGAGGCAATGACTGATGTGGAAGATGATGTTAGTACCACTGATGGTGCAGTTAGAGTTACCGATAGTACTACTGATGGTGATGTGATAATGGATGTGGGCACTACTGAGGGTGACCCAAGTGTTGTTCCAGCAGGCTCCGAGAAACTAGACCAAACCACTTGTTTAGGTCTTCGGGGCATTTGCACCACAAGCATGCTTCACCTTCACCCTACTCTTTATTGCTTATTTTTGTGCATGGGGGACCATTGCACTCTATTTTGTTGGGGTGGGGTAAATGGATTGTGAGTGATAGGTTGAAGTCTGAGTAACACAACTCATAATCCTCTCTTGGGATTTTCTTGTCTTTGTTCTTTTCCCCCAAGAGACTGTTTTACTTTTTGTTGAACCGGCATGTGTTAGGATTGTATGTGTAGAAGCATGAGAAAGAATGAAGAACGATGTCAAATAAAAAAAGAAAAATAATACCCGTCCAAAAATTTGTGATATGTGCTAAAATCGGTAGGCTAGAACGAGTTGAATGTGTTGGTTCTGAGTATGACATGATAAAGAACCAACTTGATTTTAGGAATAAAGCTAAAACTTGAACTGGGTAATCTGATCATCTAATAATGAAACTATGTGCCAAGAGTATGTGAGAATGGTTGATTGTTCAGATAGTTTTCTGCCAATCTAGAACTTGCCCCGTTGGTCCTACTAGGATAATCTAGGCTAGAAGTTAGGAAGTGATCATAGGCCATTGTTCAAATTAGTCCACTTAAGAATAAAATGATCTAATCAAATGATAGCATTATTCCTTTTTTGATCAAAATATTTGAGCCTAAAATTGAACATTTCTTTTGAATCACCTAACTAGCCATCCCTTAAAAACATTGTCTTGGCCCCGGTCCCTCCTTTGACATGTGAACCTAGACTTAGGACAAAAGCCTAAGTTGAGGGTGGCTAAGCCCAAAAGTAAACTTGATCTTGGCCCTGGTATGACATCGAACATTGTGCACCTCAACTAATACAAAATGCATAAGTTGAGGAACCAAATGGAAAAAAGGGTATGAAAGGAGTTTAGTGTTGAAAAGAGAAGAAGTATGAAAGATGATGTGAGTTTGTGCAAACGAAGCAAAAGAAAACATGTTGAAAGAAATAAAAGCAAAAAGAAAGTGAAAGAAAAACAAGAAAAAAGTGAAAAATAAGAGTCAAAAAGTCAAAAGTCGCATCCATGCTGCAAAGAAATAAGGGAAAGAGCTTAAAATGGAAGGATGCCAAAAATGGGTCAAGGAAGAGGTAAAAAGCCAATGTAATGTCAAGGAGGGCAGAAAGTCACTAAAAAGTACCCAAATGTACCACACCTGACCTTGAGCCAACGTTACAAGCTAAGAAAGTCCTATAGTGATCCTAGCAACTAGTTTGGAGAGTCTAAGCAGTGAAAATAAGGGCAAGCCTGTGGTATTGACCACTAACTGTACTTGAAATCACTTCTGAGTGTGAGTGTTGAATGAATCCTTGTACTCAAAATTATATTCATTGTGTAAAAAAAATATTTCGTTTGAATTAAGGGAACTAGTTACATTGTCGGAAAGTTGATACCTTGGTGATAGAAAAATAGTGTATGTTGTGTGTTGATTGGTCGATCTTTGTCATATTTTGATTCACATGAGTTAGCTTGTTGAGTCTAAGAGAAAAGATTTTCACTCGAAAAGAGAGTCGGGATAGAGAGACATGTGATCGCTTGTGCTTGAATGTCTTGCTTTTATACAAGTGTCGTTTAGAGTAGTAGTGCGTCGCTTGAGGACAAACGACGAATTTAAGTTGAGGGTGTTGATATACCGTGAGTTTACGATATTTTTAATACATTTCACTTAAGAGTTGTGTGTGTCTAGGGCCATTTTGTATTGATTTTTATATGTTTTTATCATGTTTGCAGGAAATAAGTTCTGATGCAGAAACTGAGAGACACAACTGAAGATTATGCAGAAAAGGGCATCTACGGAAGTGACCTATGGACCATAGGTCCAGTCACAGTTCGTAGATGGTGATCGTAGATGGGCAGGCAGGCTTGAAGGAAAATAATGTAATTCTTCACTAATTATGGAACCACAGTTGCAAACGACGGACCGTAGATTGACCTACAAGCCGTACTGTTGTTCCGTCAAAACATTCAGAGAGGGGGTTCCAATACCTGATTTTGAAGATTCTAAGTGTTAAGGTACGGAGGAGGATCCACGGACTTTGGATCAAACCACGGTTCATACTATTGATCCGTCGATTGAGTCGGAGAAATGAAGATTTTGAAGATTTGAAAATTACCCAAGTCCTAAGCCACGGAAGGGATCTACGGACCGTAAGTCAATCCACGATTCGTAGTTCAGTATCGTAGATCGCAATCGCGTTCTAAAACATTATTTCCTAATTCTGTTTCCTTTTTAGTAAGGACTTGTTTTTCTATATATAGGGCATGTAAACCACGTTTTCAGGGGTTAGACCTTATTATTTTATTTCTAGTTTTTGGATTTGGAGATTAACTTGCAACTTTAGCAATTCTGAATTTCCTAAGTTTGTTTTGAAGATTTTGAATTTGAAATTCAAGTTGAGATTCTGGGTTTAATCTTCTCAATACGTAAGTTGATTATTTCTTCATCTAAAAATATGAATTGTGTTCTTGCTATCATTGGTAACTAAATCCTCAACTGGGGTTGTGGGAACCACAATCGATTAACAAAGTAGGAATTGTAACTAAGTAATTCTCGAATAGTGTTATTGCATGCATTGATAATTCTTTATTCTAGAAGTCTCTTTAGCGGTTGCAAACGTTAGAACTCGCCTTGTTGCTACTTGACGGACCAAGGAGGTAGTTAATAAGAAAAGAATTAGCAACATAGATTTAGGGTGATACTATCTAATAGTCTAATGTCAATTGGTGCGAGGGTGAAAACTAAGCCATACATTGATGTGATGTCTAATATGAGGTAAAGGTAAGGGTTAGTAAATTTTACACACGTAGCCAGACCAAGGTGCGGGGTGAAATTCTCAATTTGTCGTACCAAGGATTTCGAGATACATAACTTACCACTTTTTATGTGATACACTAGGATATAATTGCTATTATTAGGATTACCGCATTATGAGCTTATGGGAATACATTCCTAGTTTCTTCTAATAATCTGAATATAAATAAATACTTAGTTCAAAGCTATTTTTATTGTTTTTATTTTTTTCAATTTAAATCCCCCAGATTTTATATAACAGCTATCGAGTTATATATTTGCTATTGATAATATTCTTCCATATTCTTTGTGGGATCGTCCCCGACTCATAGTTGGGTAAATATATTGCATACGATCGTTTATATTTCTTTTTAAGAAGTATATTTGGATGTTATCAACATGCCCTAGCGAACTCTACCAAAACTAAAACTGAAATGAAGGACTGCAATGGAAAACATATCTACTGTCCTCGAAGTATGAGGACTCTCCACGGAAGCCGCTGAATACGGAATGGGAACCAATCTATGTGTGATCTAGATGTTGAATACATGAACCTACATCATTTAGGATGTAGCGCAAAGTATGTGTAAGTAGTTGGAATGTACTGACCATGCTTGATATAGAATATAACTGAATAAATACATAAACTAAACAAAGCACAAGTGAGCAATGATACAATCTGAACAAGAGTATACATACTCAACATAACTGAAATGCTGAGCTAAGTGCAATGACCAAGTACTTATTAAGAACATATTATGCTGAGAGTGAATACTGTAGTATAACTGAAAATTTGGTCAAATGCACTTCGGTGTGACTGTGAGAGCTGATTAACGTGTCAAACAAACCTCATCCAATTCTAGGTGCAAACAATCATTAAGTAGTGTAAAACCTAACAAATGGGTTGGGGTCAAACCCACAGGGAGCGGTACGTGTTCAAATTCAATTAAGAAGTACAAAGGTGATCTAACTAGCTATAGGAATAGAAATTATTGGAAAAGACATGAAACAAATCAAAAGGGGTCACGAATGTCGAATGGGTTTTTTTTTTTTTTGCAATTATAAACTACAAAGCAGTCACACAAAACATAAATAAAAATACGAAGAGGAATTCTCAGGATGTGATCTATTATAGGCAAATTACACAAAATGGGTAATTTTAATTACTATTAAACAGCTAAATATCAGTGGGTAGGCTAAACGATAAGAGAGATAGGTTTCTCTCAAACAACTATCCCGAATGAGGTGATTTCTTTCGAACATTAACAAGCATAGCAATTAAGAACAACCCACACCTTAATTCATCAACTCTCTCGAGCTATATGGGTAGGATTGGGTTTAGGATTCACTGTCTCGAGCTGAACCCATATCAATCCAATACATACAAACCATTAATCAAAACTCTCGAGCAAGTTTAGACAAAAAATTAGAGCGGCATTTGAAACTACAATTCATAAATTAAACCTCAGCTAATGACTAAACCCACTTCAATATAGCATTTAAACTAGTAATTAACAATACCCATAAGCTAATTCACCCCATTATCACATGATCACACCCCAAGAATTGGGGTTTTAGTCAAGCATCATAGAAAGGTAAAAATGGTTACTAAATCGATTAGCCATCAACTGGTAAGAGTATTCAAGCCTTTAGAATGCTCCCAATTGAAGAAAATTATTATCCCACTTGCAAAATCTCCGAATTGTGTCTCAAAAATCCTTCAAGTCTACAAAGAAACACTATTCTAAATTGTAGGAAGCTTTCCAATTTACACTACACATTCCTATTTATAGTAGCAAAAAATTGGACATGAAGGGCCATAACACGAGGTAAGTCGGGTTCGTCGAGTGGCTCGGTGAACCCCCTTTTGCTCTCTTCTATTGCCTTTATGCATGAGCTCTCATCATCCTCAAGTCTTGTAACTTTGGGCAATCAATCTTGTCAGCACATAACTGATAGGCGATTTGCCGACTGCCCTTTCCTGTCGCTGATTTGGTTTCTTCTATCTGGGCTAGCACACTGGAACTTTAGGTTGACTGAAGAGCCACTCGGCGAGTCACAAAGTGATCTTGGCTATGACTAGCCTCGCCTTTCACCACTTCTTCAACTTGTTTTGTTCCATTTTTCCTGTTAGTGTCCTTGTTTTGCTCCTTAGTCCACATACCTAAAAATCAAGGCTTTAACATCAGTTTAAGGCATAAATTAGGCATTTGAGTACACTAAACTACCAAAACAAAACCCAAATGAGTCCAAATATTGGACTTATCAACACCCCCAACTTAAACTTTTGGTTGTCCTAAAGTAAAACTCAAGATGAGCAGTTCAAAGAGGATGTCTGAAATAGGGCTGCCTAAGACTCAACATGAATGTACACAACAAGGTTCAACTTACTCATGCAATGATCAGTTGTGCACTCAAAGATTCAAATTGTGACACACCATTACTAAAGATGCTCAAGTTCACATTACTTGCTTCAAATGCTAGTTCAAGCTCAACAAAGGTACTCAAATTCACTCACAACAAAGATGATTCCATATTCACACAAAATTTCTTCAACAATTTAGAGTTCCGGAATCACATACAACTCTCACACTCACGAAGATGAACACATGCATGACTTAACCTATAGGTTTGCCCTTATTTTCCAATCAACATTTGGTTCAGCTAACTCAAAATCCACAATGGTCTTTTCAAGGCTTGGAGCGGGGCCAAGTGTAAAGGTATGGTGATTTAGACTTAGTGGCTTCTACCTTCATGAAGTATGGTCTGAACATCACTTTCCTCCATTTCTTTAACATCTCAAACATGCTCATGATCCACTCCATTATTCAGCTTCATTTGAACTACTGGATACCCCATTTGTTTTGCAATTTCCACTACTTTATTTCACAACTTTCTCATTCTTTTTCTTTTCTTTATTCTTTTTCATTTTCTTTTCTCTTTTCTCTCTTTTTTATTACATGGAGGGGTTCCATATTTTTCAAAACCATTACTCAAAGGGGGATTTCTCACACTTCTTGACTTTCCTTCTTATTCACAACACCCCAAACATAGGCTTTTGTCCTAACTTGGTTACTAAAACAACTATACTTCATGAAAGTTATGGGTGAATGGATAAAGAGAAGTCAGAATTGTTAAAGTTTCTTCCAAGAAGGCACAATAGGTTTCAAGCAAGGTTCACACATCTCACCAAGTTGGCCACAAAAGAGGTAAATTGTCAAATTATTTTCACTCTTTAAAATTGTTGCCAATGATAATTTCAAGTGCTTGCATCACTAAATCAACCGGACCAATGGGGCAAATTCTAGGTGTCATCAAACACATTGTTCAAAGTAATTTCTTCACACAAGGTATTGGTAATAATATCAAACAAGACTCCACACTTTCTTGCTAGTGTGCAATGTTCATCACAAGAGACTCATTTGATAACCAGCTAGTCACAACGAGATGATAAAAGTTCACACATTGTCTACGCAACTTCATTTGCCTCATCCTAGCCGCACATTCATTTCATTTTGTTTAGAGCACTATGCAAGTCATCGGTATTGATGACAACTGACACTTAAATTCTCACAAGAACAACCACAATCAAACACACAAGAGGTGGCAAATTTTTAAAAATTAGGTTCAAAAACCATTTTCGTTCAAAACAATGGGCCACAAGCTAAAACATCCACAACATCAACAAAAAATCATATATATATATATATATATATATATATATATATATATATATCAACAAAACAAACCCAATATTCATAAACATATCAAAATCACAAGAGGTAAGTATGGAAATACCACACCCCACACAACAAAAAGAAGCAGTTGTCCTCAAATGCAAGTAAAACAATAACAAAGTAGCACAAAATAATATAGAGGGAGGTAAAAATCATCCTCTCTGCTCAATCATTCCGTCTGTCAGGGCATTAGTGCCAGGTGTCTCATCATCTGTAGCTACAGTGGAGCATGCCATAGTAGTATATCTCAAGGATGCCAATCTAGCTGTCTCGAACATGGCACCTTCTAAGTCTGCAGATTCTCATAAAGAGCCGCATCTCGCACCTCAAGTTGCTCCTCATTTGTCTCGGCCTCAGACTCAACAGTAGCAGCATCTTCCATAGTATCATTTTCGGTAGTAGCAAACCTCAGCACAGGTTGGAACATCTGCACTCAGGTCGTCTGGGATCTCCACCATCCAACATAGCGAAATAAAATATGTAGTTTTCAGATTGTCCACATTCTTCATCAGCTCAGAAATATCGGCTTTCAAAATCACCACTTCCGTGGTAACACCCTGCCCTCTATTACAAACCTCCACTCTTGTAGTAAGAGCATCAATGGAAGCCCTGAGAGGTGTCAATGCAACAGTAATAGCTTTCTCAATCACCCAGGGCACCTCAGCCTCTAGCCGGGAATCCCGCAAATCAGCAGAATGGGCTAGGTTCCCCATCTTGAGAAGTATTGTCTGGGTGATTGGAGGCCTGGAGGCCGTGGAACCATCATCAGCTCTAGGGAGTGGGGGAACAATAGGAGAACACGGGGCCTGAGAAGTAGTGGAATTGGAAATACCAGAAGGCTAAAGTAGGCAAGGGTACCTTTGCCGGTAGTGTGTAAATATCGACCTACATGGATGTATCAATAAGAGGTGCTCTCCTCCTATCAGCCTCATCCCATGTGTAATCGGCCTCTATGCACCAGATGTTGGTAAAAGATGTAGGTGTAACCTCTATATCCCTCATCTCATCACAAGGAACTCCAATCCGATGACATAACTGTATAGTAAGTACTGGTAATGGAATGGACATCTAGCGCTTCTTGGGCATCTCCTTCTCGATAATCAATCCAAAATTTAGCCACTTCCTGGCTATGAAAGATCCAAGACAGGCCGTTGAAGAGTCCACAAATTGGACTCATTTAGGGCTATATTTTAATAGAAATTGTTTCCTCATGGTTATTTTATCTCAATATATGATGAAAACCCTTAAGTTTGAGGTATTGGAAGTCTGAAGGAAAGCGTGGACACTACTTCACAAAAAGGATTAAAAGAACGGAGAAATAAAGGCCTGAAGATCGCCGAGTCCACTTGGCGAGTCGCCGAAGGGTCTAACTTCACCTTTTGTTCTAGTGTGCTGACCCCTAAAGGAAAGGAGCAAGTCGGCGGAAAAGGGAAGCATTCTGCGAATCGCCGAGAAGTTCTGCGAAGAAGTACCACGTCGCCCAATGACCCAGAGCACGATGATGCTGAAGGATAGTGCAAGACGGCGATGAACTACACCAAAAAGAGAATCGCCGAGTTGATCAGCGATTCGGACTAACGATACCGAATGATCCGCTGCAGCATAAATCTTTGAAAGCTATAAATACTAGTTAGAGTTGTAGTTTTAAGAGTCGAATAATTATTATTATTATTTTCATATAGAATAGTACTTTTTGATATCTTTGCTCTATCTTTCAGATGGTTTTCAAGACTTGAAATTCCAAAGGGTTTCATCTTTAAGATTTGCATTTGGGTTTCTTGGATTCTTCAATTTTGGCCTGTATCAAGACTTAAATCTTCATAACAATTTGAATGCAAGCTCAATTTGGTATAAATTTCTATCTCTTATACATGTCTGGCTAAAAACCCTAATTCTTGAGGTGTTATTTAGCGAATATGGGTTAAGATTATTTATGGGTCTTGCTTGCTGATAGTCTATACATAGTTTAAATGTGATTTCATTTAATGGTTGTTGATGAATTTATTGAATTTGTAGTTGCAAATACAAGTTTATTTATGTGTTTTCGGCTTGCTCGAGAGAGAGGTCGTAAAACTAAGACCACTAGATTGATGGCCAGTGTGAGTGGGTCGACATGAAGTTCAGCTCGAGAGAGTGAATGCTAGTCCCATGTCCATACACTCAGCTCGAGAGAGTGAGTAGTTTAAGGCGTAGGATAGTCTTCATGCGGCAAGTGGGCGCTGAGAGGAACAAATTTAAAATGGGGTAAGTTGCTTGAGAAAGAGCTTATCCCCCTTAAAGTCTAGCCTAGTCACAATTATTCTATGAATCTTCTATCGAAAGTATGTACCCAATAATCTAGCTTAACCCGTATTCCCGTCACATCCTAAGGATCCCCTCTCATTAATTAGAAACCCTTGCTTATTTTGCTATTTTTACTCAATAGTGACAAAACCCCATTGTTAATTGACACTCTTGTGTCCCCCTTTTTAAAATACAATGTTTTTAATCGTTAATGTCTTTAGCTACGGTTAGTTAGAATTGAATTTTATTTTTCTATT
Source organism: Solanum raphanifolium (assembly GCA_036250405.1). Lineage (NCBI taxonomy): Eukaryota > Viridiplantae > Streptophyta > Magnoliopsida > Solanales > Solanaceae > Solanum > Solanum raphanifolium. Next base: position 76,005 of record JAJOOE010000239.1, read on the forward strand.
AATTCTCAAAACCACTCTCTTGGGAACGATCCCAACCCTTGGTTGGGTTACTAAACTATTGTACGATTGTAGACACTTGCATCAGAAGTTGTATCTTGATTACGCAAACATCAAAATGGTGTTGCTGCCGGGGAGTGGTGTTATTTGAGAATTTTAAGTTAAGTTGAATTTCTTTCTTGTTAATTATAGTTACACTTACTTAATTCTTAGTTTTGTTTTACTTGTTTGTGTATTGAAACTTGAAAGATGAGTATGAATGGTAACTATGGGTACAAAATGGACCAAGTGCTATCTTCTCTCTAACCAGAGCCAAAAGAGGGGTGGTCTCATGAAAATAAGGCAAACCTTACTAATGGAACTGGAGTGAGGAGTTGCGTCATGCAACAACATTAAATAAGGTGCTTCCTAGGAGGTAACCAAAGGTTTTACCGCTTTATTTTTGCTATAAGAAATAATGGTGTGTTGTTTGTGTTGGTCGAAGTATGGAAGGTGAGTGAAAAGTGCAAATGGGTGAGCCAAAGGTCCAGTCGGTGCATCGCCGAAGAAGTCGGCGACCCCGACTTAGACCGTCATTAGACTAAAGACAACTTCAAAGTGGAGTCTCTAAAACTCGGCCTGCCCAGGAAATTATTGGTGAATTGCCGACCTGGTCGGCGATTGCGATATAGTTCACCGTTAAGACCCCCAGTTTAACTGGAGGTCCAGTAAAAGTCGGCGAGGTAAGTATCCACTCAGCAAGTTGCCTAATAGATTGCTAACCACGACTGTCACCCAATGGGTGAGAACTGGACGATTTCTTAAAAGCCCAAAGGTTTAAACCTTCAAGCTCTACACGGTCCCTCACTTTAGACTGTCACAAACTTACACCCGTTTAGTAATTTCAATATTTCTTGTGTGTTTACTATATTTGAGTTGTTGATTGGTGCTCAAAGTAGGATTACATTACCTCATAGCATTTCAAAAGTATTTTAATTGGCATTTAAGTTTAGTTTTCCGAACCCCGAATTTAGTTTTAGCAATTTTGTACTCATTTGGAATGATCTTATCTTCTTGATGTGTGCTGGGCCTCTCTGATCTTAATTGTTTTTGCTTATGCCCATGAAAATCTTGCTCATAGTGTTTATATTGTTAAATTCCCGTATTATTTTTTGTGCCTTAAAATTGGTTAAATCTTGTGGGGTTGTGCATGCATGTTGTTGAGTCTAGCAGGGAGAAGTCTGAGTATCTTGAATATATGGTAAAGATCAATATTTTCATGCCACCCTGAAAAAGAGCATGGGATATCGCAATAAATGAAGGGGGGGAGGTCAAATCCTCCTAAGAAGGTAAGACTAGAACCTCCACCTGCAAATAAAGGCAAGGGCAAGAAGCCAATTTCTGACAGGAAGACCACTATCAGAGATCCTAATATTCATTCGTGGGTCCGGGGATTCTATGTAGCTATGCAAGCCTTTTTGGTGGAAAAACCCTTGGCAGCTCCTAATGGGATTGGTACTGTTGTTTCTTCTAAGGTGGCTCCGGGTTCTCAGACCCAGGACCAGAGTGATGCACTGGGCACTGATGCCTAGACAGATGGAGTGACTCTGTAGATAGGACCCCGTCTTTACCTCTTTCTCTGTCTTACTTTATTTCACTTTTGGATATTTTTGTTTGCATTTGAGGACAAATGTTTTATTTATGGTGGGGTGAGGGCCACCTTTTCTAATTTTGTGACTCTCTGGTTTTGTTTGTATATTGGGTTGTGAGCTGAAATTGTGTTTTATACACTGCATTTTGTGGATGTTTGAGCTTTTGGCTCCTTTTGTTTTAATTGAAAATGATTTTGACCGTTCAGAAACACCACCTCTTTTGTGCACTTGAATGTGGTTGTTCCTTGGCAAATTTGAGTCTCAGTATTGATCAATATCGATGCCTATAATAGTGCTCATAATTGAACAAACATGAATGTACAGCTACGATAAAGCCAAATGAAGACCTGAGAATCACCAAAACCGTTCGGCGAGTCGCCAAAAGGTCTTATCCTCGCCTTCTGTTCCGGTGTGCTGAGCCCTGAAGGAATGGATCAAATCGGAATGAAAAGGAGCAGTCAGTGTGTGCCAAGCAGTTCCGTGAAGCAGTACTTTGTCGCCTAATGATCCAATAAATGACAACGTTGAAAGCCAACATAAGACGGCAATAAACTATACCAACAGGCAGATCACCGAGTTAATCGGCGATCCCAAATTACTGCGCCGAGTGATCCGCTGCAGTACAAATTATCAAACACTATAAATACTCATTGAGAGTTGTAGCTTAGTATCAAATTTTTAGCTTTGAACATTACTTTTCAGACTATGCTTCTATTTTTGGGTTCTAAGTTTGAGAGGGTTTTGAAGAACTCGAAGACTCAAAGGGTTTCAACTCCAAGATTTTGGACTTGGGTCTTGGAGATTCTTCACTCTTTTCTTGTTTTGAGACTTAAATCTTCATACTTATTTGAATGCAAACATACATTGGTATAAATTTCTTTCTCTTATATATGTGTAGCTAAAAATCCCAATTCTTGCGGTGTGATTTTGTGAATATGGGTTAAGTTAATTGTTACATCTTTCTTGCTGATAGTTTAATCATTGTTTAAATGTGATTTCGTTTAGTAGTTGTGTTGGAACTTAGTGAAATTTTAGTTGCAAATATGATTTCACCTTTGTGTTTTTGGCTTGCTCGAGAGAGAGGTCGTAAAATTAAGACTACTAAATTGATGGCCGGTGGGATTGGGTCGACATGAGGTTCAACTCGACAGAGTGAACCCAAGTCCTTCTCCCACACACTCAGCTCGAGATAGTGAGTGGGCTAAGGCCGAGGCTATGCTTAATGCGGCAACTCAGTGTTTGAGAGAAACTGGGTTGATTCAGGGTATGTTGGTCAAGAGAGAATTTACTCCCACTATAGTCTAGCCTAGTCACAAATATTCAACGAATTTATTATTAAAAGCATGTACCCAATGATCTAGTTTAACATGTATTCCTATCACATCCCAAGAATCCCATATCCTTGATTAGTACTCTTTTTATTTTTGCGGTTTTAGCTTACTAGTGACAAACCCCCATTGTTAATTGACACTCTTGTGTCACCCCTTAGATTTAATATGTTTGTATTCAATAATGTTTTTAGCTATGACTAATTAGAAATTAATTTTATTATTCTATTAATTCTCAAAACCACTCCTTGTGGGAATGATCCAAACCCTTGGTTGGGTTACTTTACTATTGTACGATCATAGACACTTGCATTGGAAGTTGTGTCTTGATTATGCAAACATCAAAATGGCACCGCTGCCGGGGAATGGTGTTATTTGAGAATTATTAGTTTAGTAAAAAAAAATTTCTTCTCAGTTGTAGTTAGTTTTGTTTTTCTTTGAGTTGTTATTATAGGCAGATACCCTGAGCATGGATGAGGGCTATGGTGGCATATTGGCTAAGACGAATCAAGAAGTCGAGAGGGACCTCAAGTTAACATCACTGGTAATTCAGCTGAACGACCTGGCCACCAAAATATCAGAGGTGGAAGACTAGTGCAAAGGTCAGGGGAGGTACATAAGCCCTCATAAGTGGAAAATGTCTAGAGATAGGGAGAACAATCGTGTTGAGGACACACTGCAAATTAATCTCTAAAAGATCTCCGACTAAGATCGAGTGTTGGAAGAGATGAAAGAGAATATTGAAGTGTTGAATCGGATGATTGGCTCGCATTCTAGATCAATCCAGATGATCAGGACACTCATGAGTTATGCAGTGCCTCCTCTCCATTCAAATGAAATGTTGGGGTTACCTAGTAACACTAGAGCCAATCCCAATGATGGAGAGTGAGTAAGGACTTGAGTCAGGCCACGACGTTAACTAAGGTGCTTCTTGGGAGGCAACCCAAGGTCTTAAATTCTTTAGTTTTGTTTTTGTAAATAATGGTGTGTTCGTTGTGCAGGTTTGAATGCGGAAAGTATTTGGAGAATGCAGATTGGCGAGAAAATGGTCCATTTGGCGTATCGCCGAATAGGTCGGCGTGCCTGACTTGATCCACCGTTTGGCTCAACACAATTTCAAATCAGAACCTGTAAAACTCGGCGAGCTCAAGAGCAGTTTGGCGAGTCGTTGACCAGGTCAGTGACCACAATTAAGACCGCCGTCTTAACCCTCAAGAAAATGAATGTCCTGTGGAAATCAGTGGGGTAAGTGACCACTTGGCATGTCACCGAGTGGATCGGCGAATGCGACTAATGTCACCGAATGGACACGATCTGGAGGGTTATTTATGGCCAAAGGTGTTAAAAGTTTCAAACTCTTTGCTTTCCCTCGCTTTTAAACTTCACAAATTCACACCAAGTTAGTATTTTCAATATTCTTGCTTTCAATAGGTATTGTGGATGTTGATTGGTGCTCGGAACAAGGATTTCTTTGCTGCCTAGCATTTCAATCCAATTTTAATTGACATCTAAGGTTAATTCCGAATCCTGAGTTTACCTTTGAAATTTTTGTACTCGTTTGCACTGATTGTTTCTTATTGATGTGTGTTGGGCCTCTCTGATAGGAATAGATTGTTTAAATGCCAATTTTAAATTGATAATTTTGCCCGTATTGCTTTAATCATCGAATGTCCATAATTTTTGTTCTTTTAAATGAATGAAATTGTATTGGGTTATGCTTGCATGTTGTTTATACTGATTGGATGAAGTCGAAGTAGCCCGTGTTTGCGCTAAATGACAAATAATGCTCAATGATAGAGAAGGTGACAGCCTTCTTAAGGGAAATTAATGTCAAATGGCCAAATTTTGCAAAACCAAAAGAAGTCTGAGTATTCTGGGGTGATGGGTGCTATGGTTATGAGCCTAATTTAGCTATTGCATGTTTTTATTTTGTTTTCGGGGGTTGTGAGGTTGAATTCAAGAAGGTGGATTGAAAATAGGTACGTTCGGTTGCTTGGTGAGCTGGGTCGAGCTCGCCGAACTACTTGGTGGTTCACCTAATGACCCCATCTCTCTTTAAATTTCATGCTATATGTGATGTTTGAGTCTGTAACTTTCAGCGAGAAGCCTGAGGTCACCAAAAACACTCGGCGACTTGCCAAAAGTATGATTGATCGCCCTTAGTCTGCACCCTTGAAACCCTTGTCGCACTGTAACTTTCGGCGGACAAACCCTTGCTCTCCAAAAGGGCCTTCCCATCACCGACTTGCCATAATTTTTTAGCCAATCCCTTCGGCGAGCACGATCTAGCTCGCCAAAGAGGTTTGGCGACTTGCCGACTGGATCGGCAAGTCTGTCTGCAATCGATTTTTTATACTTATACTGATTTTCTCCTAATCTATCCCGATCTTTAACAAATATGGTACATACAAATCCAATCAAGCCACCCAAGAAAATAGCATAGGGTATTAATATAAACGAAAGGGGATCAAATCTCCCACAGAAGAGAAGGCAAGAACTCCCACCGGGAGACAAAGGGAAAAGAAAAAAACATATATCTAGGAAAGGAGTAGCTGTAGACAACCGAGCTGAGTTGTCTTAACCTGAAGATGAGCAACATTTCCCTAACCGAAGGAATGACCTCCAAACTAGATCTCAATCCACATCCACTCGAGTTCACTCAGAAGCCACTACTCTGAAAACGAACTTTGTGCCAGCTCAGGCACCAGCAGTGACCCCTGCACTCCCTATTGTTCCTCCCTCTAGACTGCTAAATATATTGAAAGGTCATGGGGTACAGACCATCCTAGAGGAGATACTCTTATCTATGGAGGGCCTGGAAGGCAAATAGCCCGATGTTATGGACACCCTCCGCTACCATGAGTTTGAGCAATTCACAAGACCCCAAGAAATTTACATTCCTTCCTGGGTCAAAGAATTTTACACAGCTTATGGGGAGTTGGTGCCCAAGAGCAAAAAGAAGGCACGCGAGTTTATACCGGTGAAGTCGGTCATGGTCAAATGCAAGGAAGTGGAGTGCAACAACGAATATATAACCACTGTATTGGGTAGATCGTTGCACTCTGCACTTCTTTTCGAGGGGTTGCCTATTGCTCAGTCCCTAGATGACCTAAAGGGTTGGCTGGATCCTCTGATTTCTGACACCACCTCGAGGTGGATCGGGGTAGGGGCTCCTATTGAGAAGAGGGACCTGAACATTGCTGCCAGGTTCTGGTTTGCCTTTATCAGCAGCACCATAATGCCATCCTAGAACGAGTCCATTTTGCGCCATCCTAAGGCAGCTTGACTCTATTCTATCCTGTCCAGGAGGCGCATCGACCTAGGATTGCTGAATTCATAGGATATAGCAATGAGAGCCAAATAGAAACTGACTTCTATGTAATTCCCATTCCTGATCACTGAGCTGTGCCGGCATGGCGGAGTACCCCGGGACACGGCGAGGGATGTTGAGGTCACCACTTCATCCTCCACTGACATTCGGCGTATTGAGGCTGAGTTCATACGAGAGGAGGCTGACGAGAGGAGAGCAGTTCTGGCAGATATTTCTTCGGAGGTTGATGTTGACTCGTTACCTGCAGAGGCATCTTTGCCCTCTCCGACCACTAGGCCTTCAGGTACACCCGCTCCTTCCTCTTCTTCACAGGTCCCAGGTGCTTCTTCATCATCCTCCTAGCCTGTCAGGATTACTCAGGCATGATCATGAAAATAGGGGAATTTGGCCTATTCAGTTGATATGAGGGCGACTCGACTGGAGAGATCCATACCAGGGGTGATTGATAGTGCTATCTTGGCTGCACTGACCCCCCTTAGGGTTTCTGTTAATGATCTAGCAACTAGAGTCACTTCTTGTGATAGCAGACAAGGGAAGACATCCGAGGTTTCAGCTTTGAAAGCCGATGTAGCAAATTTGAGGAAGGACGTAGACTATTTGAAGTCAACCGACTTCACCTCATTGATTCAAGGTGCAAATGACGAGGATGCTCTTGAGACCTCAGGGATTCCCCCAACTACCAACAGTGAAGTACAGATGGATGGTACAGGTTATGAGGAGTCGGATGCAGAGATCGATGAAGAGCAGATAGCGGTACATGATGATGAGATGAGAGAGATTCGAGAGGAGAGCATATTTAGAGATTTTCCAGATTTTGTGGAGACAGTTGTGCAGCCGGTGACCCAGACATCGCCGACTAAGAAGTCCACAACAGCTCCCAGTGATGGCACTGCTATTCCTCCTGAGGTTACTATGGGCACTGATGCCCATATTTAGATTACCACACTAGGCACTGAGGCCTAGACAGATGGAGAGACTGCATAGACATGATCCTTTCTCTAACTCCTTCTCTATCTTACTTACTTTTAAATTTGGATACTTTTATTCGCATTTGAGGACAAATGATTTTTGTTTGTGGTGGGGTGAGCACACCTTTGTGCATATTTGTTTTGTTTATATATTTGGGTTGAAATCTATAATTATGTTAATACTGCTTTTGTGGATGTTTGAGCTTGTGCCTCCTTTTGTTTTAATTGAAAAAATGATTTTGACCTTTTCGAAAAATTTGAAAATTTTCCTTAAAATTTTTGCCACCTCTTGTTTGTACTAAATAGTGGCTGTTCTTTAGCAAATTTAAGTCTCGGTTTTGATCAATACCGATGACTTGAATAGTGCTCATAAATGAACAAACATGAATGTGCGGCTACGATGAGACCAAAAGATGTTGCATAGACAACAAGTGAACTTTTTCCATCTTGTTGTGATTAGCCATGTATTAAATTGATGTTCTTGCAATGAACGTTGCATCCTAGAGAAAGTGTGGAGTCTTGTTTGACTTTAGTGTCGATGCCTTGTGTGATGAGCTTATTGTGAAGCATGTATGATAACACCTAGAATTTTCCTCGTCGGTCCAGTCGACTAAGTAAAGTTATATCTTGATATGATCTTAGGCAACTTCGAAGAGTGTGAGCCAATTTGACATATACCTCTTTTGTGGCCTACCTTGTGAGTGTGAGAACCTCTTTTGAACACTCCTTTAACCTTACCTTTCTTTGAAAGAAACTTGATGAAACATGACCTCTCTTAATCCATTACATATAATCATCTTGATTTGTGGTTGATTGAATAGCCAACTTAGGACAAAAGCCTAAGTTGGGGTGTGGTGAAAAGAAAAGGGAAAGTCAAGAAGTGCAAGGAAAGTCTCCTTTAACCCATGGTGTTTAGAAAAATGGAACTACTCTATACAAAAAAAAGAGAGAAAAAGAAAAATAAAGAAAAAGAAAAGTTGTGGAATAAAGTTGAAAAATGCAAAAGAAACGAGGTTCCCAAACAATCCATGGAAAGAGAATAAAAGGATCACTTATGCGCACTAAAGAAAATGATGAAGGAAGAGGAAAGGAAGTGTTGTAAGTACCACATTTCATGAGGATGAAAGTCACTACGCCTAAATGACCATACCTTTGCACTCAAACCCATTACAAGCCTTGAAACGTCCTTTTTGATCTTGAGTGAGCTGAAACAAATGTTAATTGGAAAATATGGGTGAAAGCATGTATTGTGTTCTTCTTTGTGAGAGTGAGCTTTGCATTTGATTCCGAAGCTTTAAATGACTAAACCATTGTGTATGAGTATAGAATCATCTTTTGTGTGAGGGCATTCAAATACTTTTGTTGAGCTTGAACTTGCATTTGAAGCAGGTATTGCGAGCTTGAGAGTCTTTGGTAATAGTGTGTCACAACTTGAATCTTTGGGTACACAATTGATCCTTCCATGAGTAAATTGAGTCTTGTTGTGTACATTCATGATTGAATCTTGTGTAGCACTATTTGAGACGTCCTTTTTGAATTGCTGAACTTGCGTTTTACTTGAGGACAAGCAAAACTTTAAGTTAGGGGTGTTGATGAGTCCACAAATTGGACTCATTTACGGCTATATTTTGATATAATTAGTGTCCTCAAATGCACATTTTATCTCAATATCTTATGAAAACCCTTAAGTATGAGGTATTTGGAGTTTTAGGGAAAGCATGGACACTACTTAGCAAAAAGGAACAAAGCCAGCTGAAAGAACGAAGAAATGAAGATCAGAGAATCGTTGAACCCGTTCGGCGAGTCGCCAAAAGGTCTTATCCTTGCCCTTTGTTCCAGTGTGTTGAGCCCTGAAGGAAAGTATCAAATCGGTGGTGAAAAAGACTAGTCGGCTTGTCGCCGAGAAGTTCCGCAAAGCAGTACTATGTCGCCTAATGATCCAATATACGACGATACTTGTAAGGACCATAAAAATGAAATAGGATGAACTAGAGACTCTCATGTGTTTTGATGGTTGGTTATGTGGTGTTTATGGTCTAAATTAGTGTGTGTTGGTGTGAGGAAGTGTGTAACTTGTTTATATGATGACTCATGACTTTGTATGGGTAGTTTAGTGAGTTTTGAAGTCAAACGTCAAGAGAGGAACATGACGTTCGGAAACTAGTCTTGGGAGCTAGTGTGTCCTAGTGTTGTGTCGTCAAAGTTTGATGTGTAGTTTGAGGATGAAATCATGTGGTGATGGTTCCTATGTGTACATGGACGTGTGTAGGGGATAAATGTCCGGGTACGACTCCCCAAGGACCACCCTAAGGGTCCTTGAGGAGGACCCTAAGTTTATACCCCAAGTTGCCAATCCTAGGTGATCTACGAAAGCAAACCACGGAGTAGGTTGGTCTACGGCTCGTGGACTTGCTCTGTAAGTCAAGACTTAGCCTAGGGAGCCATAGTTCCCATGGCCAAGACTCTATCACAAACGATGAGCTAACAGGATGGCCCGTCACTCCACCTACAGTCCTTAGGTGTGGAGTCGTAGGTCGCACCTGCAAGCTGTCAATTGACACGGCCAGGCCAAGGGTGGTTTGGTAAATTCTACCCTTGGCCAAGTAACTGCATGGACGGTTGTTTTAAGTGTTTTTAAGTATTTTAAAGTTATTTAAACATTTATATTGTATTTTAGAATTCATTCTTCATATTTCCCAAAAAAAACAAAACCCTTCTCTCCTAAAAAGTTCTCTAAAACTCCATTGAAGGGCTAGGTCAAGTTCAAGCTAGGGTTAAAGGTTTCATGTGTTTTCTTCTCAAAAATTTGTGGGATTCATGAAGGTTAAGGTATGGGGATCCTTCATCCATGATTATTCTTCCTTTCAAGGAGCTCAATTTAAATGTTTTCAAAGTTCTTCCAAAAACACAAAACCCTAATTTCAATTCTATCATGGGTTCTTGCATGAAAACCTTTTAAATGATGTTTTATGTTGTTATTAATGATTATTGATGGTTTTAAGAAATAAATCTTCATGAACCCATGTCTTCTCAAATTCTCTAAATTTGGTCTAAAGTGGGTATATTGATTTTGAGTAATTGATGAAGGATTATTGAGTGGTTTTATGTGGGCTGTTCTTATATGCCCTTAGCTATGCTGAATTGTTGGAAATTGTTATTGAATTGTATAATGTGAGGTAGTAGCCTTGAATGGTCATAAATTGGGATATAGCCTTTATGTTGGTTATTGGATATTGTTTAGCTTAGCTTGTATAGTTGAATGTTGTTATTATCATTGTTATTGTGTTGTTAATTGTTGGAATATGAGGATGATGAAGTTAGCTATGGAAAGAGGGTAAGTTGACCTAACTTGATGGATATTGTATAATTGGCATGGAATTGAGTATTGTGGCTTATGACCTTTGAAAGGTGGTAAGATGGCTTGATCTCTTAATATTGCTAAAATTTCTTCTTAGGTTAGATCCACCTTTGGTGGAAGTGTTGCTTGTTGCTTTTGAATTATGATTGTGGCCATGAAGGGCATTATATGAGTATTGTTGTATTATTATACATAAATGAAGCTATATGTAAAGTTCTATATGAAGCTATATGTAATGTTTTATGTGAAGCTATATGTGAAGGTATGATGTGAATGTGTTTATGTGATCTTGTGATGATCCTATCTAATGTGGATAGCATTGTGAATTAAAGTATGATTTATCATGATGTATATATGTGATGATGTGGGATTATGAACTATCCTTAGATGATAATGTTGTGACTTGGTTAGTAGACTAAAGTGTCTCTCCTTGTTACATAAAGTCTTGAATGCATGAATGTGTGATATGGGCTAGAACTAAGAAATGGTGCCCTTTCCATGAATGGTAAAAGAGGACTCTTAGACTATGTCTTGATTAGGCTAGACTTAGCATGGTACCCTTTTCATGAGTAAGTCTAGTCTCCTAAATGTGAATGTAAAACCCTGAAGTGGTAGACCTTATGATGGTGCCTCCTTCTTGAGTGAAATGATAGACTTAGAGATGGATGGAGCTGGAACAACATGAGAATCCTTATCTAAGAAAGTCAAATGAGCTATCCTTATGAACCTAGATTGGCTATGACCTAAGAAATGGGGACTTTTTTGGGAAGAGGTACTATAAGTTGGTTGAACTAGAAAAGGAAACCTCTCTAGTACATATGTGAATGAAATACTCTATGGAAACCAATGCTAAGCACTGAGTGGACGTGGTTGGGAAGGTGGCCTAGTTGAGTATCAGATTAGGCACAATGAACTTCCTTGGACATCTCATAAACCATCTGCCTACATGGGTGTAACGAGCCTCAAAATGAAGTAGGATAAATTAGAGCCTCACATGAGTTTTATGCATCAATAACTTGTCAAAATAATGAAGAATAACCTTTTAAGGCAGTTTTAAAGAGTTTGGAAGTCAAACATCAAGGGACGACTAAGACGTTCAGAAACTAGTCTTTTACGTGTTGGTGTATTCTAGTATGTTGTTCATGTTTTTATGTATTGTTTGCAGTCTAAAATCAGTGGAGGTGACCGTAGTGTCTTAATAAATGTTTGAAGGGTCAAAACATTCGGATACGACACCCCGGGGGCCAACCTAAGGGTCCCCGAGGAGGACCCCAATCTTGGCTAAGCTAGCTGCCAAGGCAGTTTGAAGTTGTGCTTGGAGGGAGCTTGTCCGCGTCGCAGACTAACTCCACTAAGGGACAAATGTTTGGTCCGCATTGCGGATATGTCGTGGACTCTATTGTCTCGAATTTAATTTCCAAAAAACCTGTGGGAACACCTCCGCGTCGCGAACTTGTTTCCCGACGAAATCTGTGAAAATAAAACTCAAGTTTGACTTATTTAAAAAGGTCCAACTAAGTGAGGGGTAGTTTGGTTACTTTGGGGAATTATTATAAACGATTATTCTACATATTTTAGGGTATTTTAAGTTGGTTAAAACCCCAAAACCTAAAATTAGACTCCATTCTTCAAATTGACCCTTCCCTTTCAAAATAGATTCTCTCAAAAACTCCATTGAAGATCTTGATGAAGCTCAAGCTAGAAGATGGGTTTTCAACTGATTTCTTCTTCAATTTCATGGATCTTCAATAATTAAGGTATGGTGAATCTTGATTCTTGAATAACCTCTCATTCAAGGAGTTCTATCAAAGATTTTCAAAAGAGATTCACAGACCAAAATTTCCAATTTTCAATCTAAACACGGGTTCCTTGTCAAACGATTTTCTAAATCCTTCTATTGATGAATTAATGTGGAATTAAGGTTTTAAGATAATTTTCAAAGGAATTCTTAAAGAACCCAAGATCCCCAAATTCTCGAAAATTGGCCTATGATGTGGGTCTTTGTGAATATGATCTCTATTGGTGAAATTATGTTTAGATTAGATTTTATTGTTGTTTCTTATTATTATCTATACATATCCATGTTGAATTGTTCGTATATTATTGAGTTGAGGATTATGGCCTTATGGGAAAAGTTATGGGTTTTTTTTTTTTATAACCACCCTTGAGGGGGTCAGGGGTTGAGCAACACCCCCAGGCCTTATCATAGATAAAACAAAGCAAAATACAAGGATGGGGGCTTAAACCTTACCTCCAACCTATGGTGGTTCAAGATTTGGTAGCCTATTAAGGTTCTCCAACTCTTCCCCATACTATAATGGAAACCTATCATCTAAGCACTTATATGAAAGGACTCCTCTCAATACAAAGATTCTAGGAAAAAACATAAATGAGGGAGACTCTCCCCATACAATAAAAGAAGAGCTCTTCACAGAAGCTATGACTTAAAAAGAAATAGCCTAAGTGAAGATGACAGAGAGATCACCAAAAAAAAGGATGGCCTGTTAGAGTTCATGCTCTTTCCGAGGTCCATTAGGAAGAGAAAAAATTAAAGGGGATTTCTTGATTCTCTTCATTTTCCTTCTTTTGAAGCTTGCCGTACCAGTCAGGTCAAGTTGAAGATGTGTTGCTTCTTCCTTAAGGAGTTGCTGATTGTTAAAATAAACTTGAGGAGTAGTGACTTGGTGGCTGTGTTTGGAGAGTGCATCTGCTACATAGTTGGCTTCTCTAAGGGTGTGAATACATTTAAAGTGTGAGAGTGTGGTGAGCATTTGTAGTTTCTGCATTTGGGAAGTAATGTTCCATGAGGGAGCTGATTTGGCCAGTAACCAGTCCACCAGCAGCTGAGAATCGACCTCCAAAATGACTTTGTGGTAGTTTAGATGAACACACCATGATACACCAAAGGTAGCAGCCTCCACTTCTGCTTGGTTGTTGGTGCCTTCCCCCAAAGGAGCTTAGTATGCAAAAAGTAACTTCCCTTTTGAATCTCTGAGAATACCCCCTGCCCCTATTTTACCCGGATTGCTTAAAGCACTTCCATTCGTGTTGAGCTTAACCCACGCGTCAGGAGGTTTAATCCACTGCACTAGAGTAACTTTGGTGTCGTGATAGCATTGCTCAATAAGGATACAAAGATTCTTCCAGCTAGATGGCCAAGAAATTTAAGGAAACACTACATGCAGTAGTTTAATAATGTCCTTAAACACATCAAATTTGACCCTAGCAATGTTGGATTGCTTACCTCCATACTTCTTAGGACACCTATTTTTCCACAAGTTCCAACAAATAAAGATTGGAGTGGATTGTATAATAATTTTATGTGCCTCATTGTTGTAATTAGATTTCCACCATCTCATAATTAAATATCTGACGGGCAGATGGTCAGTTTGGATACCCAAGGAAATAGCAAAGTATTTCCAAACCTTATTGGAAAAAATTCCAGAATTGAAGATGTGTTCAATGGAATGCAGACTTGGTGTATGGCAGCAGTAACACCCACTAGGTTCAACACCAAATCTAGCCAGACTTTCATTTGTGGGAAGCTTGCCCCGAACAACCCTCCATAAAAGAAAATAACATTTGTAATGGATACTTTTATGCCAATTATATGTGTTGAATTTGGTTTTTGATCTATGCTCCCTAATGACATTCCATGCAAAAGTGCACGCGAAATCACCACTGGTATTGAGGCTCTAAGCAGGTTGATCAGGGATGCCTAGTTGCAGCTGGAACTGAGTTGCCAGAATGTTGTGCACATGAGCTTGTGGAGCTTGTTGAATGATTTTCTCCAAGTTCCATTGCCCCCCTTCCATGAAGTCTGAAATAGTGTCTGTGTTGAACCTGTTGTTGTTACTAGAGTAGTGAGCAAGAAGACCAATACCAAGCCAATTATCCCACCAAAACGAACAAGAACCTGATTTGACTTTCCAGTGAATATGAGTTTCCACAGTGTGCTTGTTTCTCATCATGTGTCTCCATGCTTGGGAGTCACCAGTGTCCCATTTTTTGCTTACGGGGTTGGATCTTTGACAATATTTTGCCCTTAAGAAGTCACCCCATAATGTTTACTTAGACCTAAAGACCCACCATTGCTGGTATTGGAAGGATTGACATAAATCGCTCATAAGTCTGAATCCAATACCCCCTTCATCATGAGGAAAGTTTAAATTTTTCCAAGAAGACCAATGATATTTTTTTTGGTCATTTCTCCACCCCCAGAAGAAATTTTCCATAATACCTTGGATTTCCTTAATGGTAGTTGAAGGTGGGGAAATAGCTGACAACAGGTGAATTGGTAGTGATTGTAGAACATGTTTGATTAATGTTGCTTTTCCTCCAAAGCTCAACATCTTAGACTGCCACCCTGTGATTCTGTTCACTACCTTGTTCATCATTCCTGAGAAGTATATAATTCTTGGTCGACCATTAAATAAGGGGCAGCCAAGGTAAGTGATAGGGGCTTCTTTTGATGGAAACCTGTACATCTTTTAATTCTGTCACAGGTACTGTTGAAAGCATTGGAAGGAAGTAAAAGACGACGTTTGGGTGTATTGATAAGTTGGCCAGAAATTATCTCATAGTTAGCCAAAGTAATCATTATAAGCTTGAGAGATCTCTTCCTTCCAGAAGTGAAAATAATGATATCATCCGCAAAACTCAAATAGTTAATCTGAGGGCCCCTGCTTTGCATATGAAAGCCATGATAAAGGGGGTTATGATGAAGTTTGCTCAGGGATCTGGAGAGAACCTCAGCACCTAAAATAAATAGGGGTGGGGATAAGGGGTCTCCTTGATTAAGGCCTCTTGTAGAGTGGAAAAAACCATACCTCTTTCAATTTATAATGATGGAATACCAATTGTTAGCCATAATCCTCCAAGTCATATCATTAAAAGTTTCTTCAAGCCCCATCTTCCTAAGTATTAGGCAAAATAGGACCAAGATACTCTATCATACGCTTTGGCCATGTCTAGCTTGATGACCACATTACTACCAATGGTAGGTTTTTTTATCTGGTGGGTAATCTCCTGAGCCAACATGATGTTTTCAGAAATGCTTCTTCCCTTGACGAAACCTGATAGATTGGGTGAAATCAAACTAGGTAGAATAGGGTCAAGTCTAAGACATTATAGTTTAGAAACAATCTTGTTAGTGAAATTGCTCAAACTTATTGCCCTAAACTCATAAAGTTTATTGGGGTTTTTCACTTTAGGGAGCAGAACAAGGCAAGCATGAGAAAAAATTTTGGTAGCATTTGGCCACTGAAGAAAGCCTGAATGATTGCCAAAAGATCATTCTTAATAATGCTCCAACATTTTTGAAAGAAACAACCATTCATCCCATCAGGTCCTACAGCAGAGTTTGGATTCATGGAAAAGACTACTTCTTTCAGCTCATCAATAGTTGGGATGACCTTTAATCTGTCATTACGTTCTGGAGTAACCATCCTTGGAATGCAATTCATAGGAACTTCATCAGTGAGCTTATCCTCTCCTGTGAAAAAGTTCTGAAAGTGCTCACAGGCAGCTTCAACAATGTGCTCATCACCCTGTATCCATTCATCTTTGTCATTGAGGATTTTGTTAATAAATAGCTTTCTTCTTCTTCCTGTTATCAAGGCATGAAAATATTGAGTGTTACCATCTCCTTCTTTGAACCATTGAAGTTGTGATTTTTGTCTGAGAATAGAATATTCAAACTTCATGAATCTGATATACTCTACATTAATCCCATGTAGTGCAATTATGTTTTCCTCTGTGTTGTCATGAATAAGCCTCTCTTCTGCAACTTTAAATCTCTCATCATAGTCTCTGACTGTAGCATATATATCACCAAACTGCATTTTAGACCAAGTGCTAAGAGTAGAGGCCACCCTTTTCATCTTCTAATGGAAAATCGACATGGGGTTCCCTTCTATTTGCCTGTTCTAGCAGTCTGTTACAGTAGTTAAAAAAAAGGGTTCGTCTGCCTAAAAATTGTGGAATTTGAAGTATTTGATATAGTTTTCAGGTCTGGTATTCATCTCCATAAGAAGAGGACAATGATCTGAGCCCACAGAGGGAAGATAGGTGATGCTAGTGTGAGGCATGTGTTGCAACCACTTATCATTAACCATCGCCCTATCCAACCTTTTCCAAATTCTAAAATTGATGCCCCTTTGGTTAGACCAAGTGAATATAGGTCCATTGAACCCCAAGTTCATGAGTCCACAAGCTTCAATCACTCCTATGAATTCCAAACTTTTTCTCATATTGTACGGGATTCCACCAAGCTTTTCATCTAAATCTGTAATTACATTGAAATCTCCAACTGTACATCAAGGGATGATGTTGTTAGTATCAGCAAAGTGTAACATCCTTTCCCATAAAGGTCGTCTGAGAAAGTCTTTACACTTGGCATAGACAAAAGTGTTAATATAGGTATCCAGAGCTTCCACATGCCTGAGTTCACAAGTAACTTGCTGCTCATCTGCCTCTAAGACCTTACAGGAAATGTTATTTGTCCAGAATAGCCAAATTTTCCCGTTAGTGTTGCTACTAGAATAATCCATGGAAAGCATACGTTTAAACATGCTTATATGAATGTTGTCTGGAAAAGGCTTCAAGATAACAATCATGGACAAATGATGGATACTTTTGAGGTTTTTGAGTCTTTCAATAAAACCTTGGGTATTGATTCCTCTAGCATTCCATATGATTGTACTTATCAGTGAGATGATCTGGAGGTAAAAAGCATAGTATTTGGTCTGCCTGAGGTGGCATTAATAGTAGAAAGAGCCTTCTTTAGGGGAAGTCTTTCCATGTCTATGCCTCTGGGGGAAAGGCCTTACTTATTGGTAACTTGTTGAAGTTCCTTTTCCAGTTCACTGTCATTGTTTAGGCTAAATGCTTTGATCAATAATTCACTGACTTCATCATCATCAGCCTGACCATTAATGGGCTGGTTATCTATATCCATTTCAACTTCAAAATTCTCAACATCATATTCATCTATCACCTGAGTTCTGCCTGTTTTTTTCTGTTGTGTCTGATCAAGGGGTTTACCTTGTGAAGGGGTATTATATTGATTTTTTTCATGACCTTGCCCCTACAGCTTGAATAGTATCGCAGCCATTGTAGACCTGTTCTTGCATTTCAGACTATTTCTTCTTGTTTGCAGTTCTCCTTTTCTTACTTGGTTTATTTTTACTTTTGGGAGTCTGCTCTTGTCTGCTAGTACTAGCCTTGTTCCCCATGTCTTTGGCCATGGCCCCTTTGTGTTGTTTATCATTCCCTTTTATGTTTTAAACCTGCTGATTTCTATCTTGAGTATTATTCTGGTCCTGGTGAGGATCAGCAGTGCTTTGATCAACCTATTTTTCATGTTGAGATTTAATGGTAGCAGGGGTTTGAAGATCTGTCTTAGGGTCAGTCGATTGGTTCTCATGCATGACCTGAGACAAAGCCCTCCCCTTAGGTTCCACTTCCTGCAAGTTAGAGTGTTTCTTCGTCACAACCAACCTCCCTCCATAAACTTCATCAGGAAACATAGTTGGGTTAATAGCGAAGGGCATATCATTGTCACAGCAATGATCCTCAACATCAACAATTACAGCGGTTGGGGATACTTGAATCTGATCACCAGATTTGTTAGTCACAACATCAAAATTGTTTAAGTTCATACCTAAGTCCTGCATTTGCTGCTTAGCTTGGTCTGTTTTGATTTGTTGTACCTATTCCTGCCTTTGGTGTTTCACATGGTTTGTTCTGGTCTGTTGTACTTGTTCATGCGATTGTATTGTCATGCCTTGATCATTTTTTTGATTGTGATTCTTATTCTTCCTCCTGGTCTGAGTTTTCCATTAATCTTCCTTGTGAGTGATATTGTTATCATTTTCTTCCCCTGTTTTTTTTTTTACTGCATTTGGTCCATCTCCTCCTGTTGCTGCTAGTTGTTTTTCTTCTCTTGGTTGTTTTGCTTTTCATCACTCTTCTTGTTGTTTTCCATATCCTTTCTCTTTTTGATTTCCTCCTCTCTTATCTTTAGGGGACAAGTTCCTGGAATATGTCCCTGTTGCTTGCAATATAGACAACTTCTTCATATTCCACCAGCTACCACTTACCTTTAGAAGGGTCCTTTTCAGAAAAACCAATCCATTTATGCTGAGGTTTTTCTTTTGTAAGATCTATTTGAACTCTGACCTTTGCCACACTTCCTCTTATTATTTGCAGGCAAGCAGAGTCAAGGTACAAAGCTTTACCAATAGGGAACAAGATAATAGTTAAAGAGTCTATGTAATAACAATGCCAAGGAGGTTCAGGCAGTGTAACCTAAATGGGAACAACTGGAGATTCTTCCTCAGGTTTGAAACCTGGAGACCACATCTGTAATTTCATTTGGTGCCCTGCAATAAACATTTTTTGTTTTGTCCAAACTGTGACATGGTCAGCTTCATTGTCAAAGTCAATATAAATGTGGCTCAAGTTAAAATGTGCAATTTTAACTCCGCTAGTTAGATGCGTTTGAGCACTGAAGCTTCTTCTTATCACCTCCATCTTGGGCATAGCATTGATGAATTTTCCAACAAGGGTATATTTGCATCTTGCAGCCATATTGATCATGAAGTCATATTCATAAAAAGTAGCGAAGGGTCTACCTTGTCTAGAGGCCACAATAGGAGGGTTGATGATAACAGGGATGGTATTTTTAGCTTGATTTGCTCTAAGTCTGGTAGCTAGAGACTGGACAACAGTGGGAGGGGAAGGTTCAGGGATTTGAGATTTGGTATTGTTATTGCTAAAGCTGTTGGGAGTGGGCCTGTTTTGGTTCATTTTGGGACTTAATTGGTTGGTTTTGGGATGGATAGATTTGTAGGTATCAAAATTGGATGAGACTTTGATGGGTGGAGGAATTCTAGGATCTATTATGATGTTTTCTTTGTTAATGTTCTCCATCGTTTGTTCATTTCCATCCACCTGTACATTATGACTACCTTTCTCATGCATATTTTGATTATCAGAATTCAGCAAGTTAGCAGGCTTATTGTGATCATGTTGATTATGAACATTAATAGCAGCCTTACCTGTTGCATTGTGGTTGACCTTAGGTGTATAATTCTTACCACTTTCTTGTCTCTTTTGTTCTCCATCAATATCCTTAGGTATTTGATTGTGATCACTACTGTCCCTCTTCCCTGCAGTTTGGTGTGTTCTTCGTTCATCGCTTTGAGGAATTTCGACGAGCACCTTACCAGCATTATGAGTGTTAGCTAAATTGCATTGATTAGTGCATTTAGAACATACCTCAATGTTGTTACCTGCTTTTTTGTTGCCTCCTGCTGATTGTTCTCGTCCCTGAGGATTATTGGCAGTGTGGTCCATGGACATTACACTCTTGCCAGCATCCTTAGAGGGGGTATTTAATCGATTCATGCTTGAGCTTTGCTAAGATTTAGTTGAAGTTATCACACCACCTTCTGGTAAAGGAATATGTGTATTTGCATTCGTCAGCTCGTTCCATTGAGCTCCGGCGACTTGGTCAGAATCTTGGCCGGAATTTTTTCCTTTATTAACATAGTTGATATTGATATGATTGGAAGTGCTATGTTGAGTAGATTTAAGGATTGTATTATGTATTTCCAAAAAATTCCTCAATTCCGATGAATCTTCATTAGAGTTCTGAGGCGATTTTGGCGAATTCTCCTCAAAATTCACCTGAGCAACCATAGATGGATCATGAGGTGTAGAGTTCATTCCATCAAGTGGAACGATCCGAATCACTCCAGATATCGCCAAGGAAATAATTTCTTGTGCCCACTTTAACTTATCATCCGATAAAGGAACAGTGATCGTTCTATTGGATTCCAAATTCATAGAGTTGTGGTGTGAATTTGAGACTGTTGTTTGTTGGAGAAGATGTATCTCCCCATTGCGCTGCTCTCCATCTTGGTCCGGAGGTCGAGGAACCTCCATTGCCATCACAAAGGCCATGCTGATGGAGCTGTAGCTTAGGGTTCAATATGACTGTTTGGGACTTTCCTTGAGAGCGTTTTTGGCTTTTTTTAGTTTAACTTTCCTTGAATTGAATTGGAAAAAGTTATGGGTTGATCCCTTTGTTTATGGAATTGTACTTAGACTATGTTTATGATATTGAATTACATTGTTGATTCCTATTGCTACCTATGTCAATTGATTATGAATTGTTGAGGATTGATCCATGGTGATCATGGCTTGGAGAATTGCTAAGTTGACCTAACTTCTAGTCTATAGTATGAGAATTGATGTTGTGAGGTTTGATCCACTTATGGTGGAGGTGTTTACTTCTTGTCTATTTATGTATGTTGAGATCATGGCCTTAAAGGTAATAGATGTGAAGTGAATTGATGATTATGATGCATATGTTTATGAAGTTATGCTTTGAAGGTTATGTATGAAATCCTCAATGATAGCACAATGTTTAAAGTGTGTTGATGATGAGGAGTTTAATGTGAATGATAATCTTAGGGATAAGGTGTGCTCTACATGATTGATTATGTTAGGTACTATTGTGAAATGACCCCTACCTATATGACCCCTATATGAATGTGTGATCATATACATGTTAGGAGTACCTATTCAATGTTGATTGTGTCCTTGTTTCCTATGATGAAGTGTGAGTGTGTGGTCTAGAATCCCTAAAGGCTTTATATGTGAATTGCTCATGATTTGGGGACATTGTGAATGTGTAGTGATCCCTTTAAGGGAAGTGCACTCAATATCAATGTTATTGCTATTATGTCACTATGAGGACCAATATTCACACACACACACTCTAAATGTATAGCTATGAATATGATGTGTTATGGTGTCTATTGAAAGGTTAACTTTTATATGCACCCTTTCATCTTATTATGCATGCAAAGTGTATGATTAGCAAGGTATGAATATGTGCTATATAAAGGTGTTTATGTGAAAGGCTTTTTCACATATGTACACACACACATGAATGAATGAATAAGGTTTATGATAATCTAGTGAAAGTGAGTCTCTTGAAAGGTGTCCTCAATTGTACTATAAACTAGACTATGTTATGAATATGTTATGATTATGTGGAATGTCATTCTCACATAATGTAGGTTCTATGATGAAATGTCATTCACATCTTAGAAACCTTTGAGCTATATGATATGAGGGATGAACTCCCTAAAGCCTACTTTATGAACTAATGTTAAATAAAGGATTAAAGATGTTTAAAAAGGGTGTTAGAGCTTAGCACCGAGTGAACATGAAAAATGAGAGTAGGGGCTTCACGTTAAGCAAGTCCGGCTTCCCACAATAGAACCTTCACATTTAGCAAGTCCGGGTTCCCAATATAGATGTTGTCTCATGAGATGGAAACCTCCACGCTTAGTAAGTCAAGGTTTTCTAGTAGCAATCTCCCTGTTCCATAACTACGTGCCCCCGTAGGTCTTAGTTTAGTAGATCCACTAGATAGCTATTATGTATATAGGTCCTACTTTGCCAAGTAGTACCCTCTCTTTTCGGTGTGGGAGTAGAACACCGGATTCCATGTAGCTCATATGGTCTATGTCGGTTATGGCAATGTCTCCCGAAAGTTAAGAAATGAACTAAGATAAGAATATGAACTCTAGTCATGATTTCTTGAAGAGTTACTTAGTGTCGGTAGGACTGTGGACCCTACTTATGCAATGCACAAGTGTACTGTAAGGGAGGTTATGATTAGGCTCTTTATGTAATGAAGACTATGGTCTATGTATGTTAATATTAAAGCATGTTAAGGTTGATTTTACTTATGTCAAGACATGATGTATGATTATGCATGTGAATTACACTTATGACTTCTTAATGGGTTTGCTTAGTATATGTCGGGGTATGGGACTCCATGTGTACATTGCAAAAGTGAGCTTCTGAAAGGGTTGTGAGGGTGGTTTACCTATGATATGAACTGAATGGGTTATGACTAATGATGTAGTAAATGAATGAGTCCTTATGTGATGTTATGAAGTATGTTGGTCTTATGTCTAATGTTAAATGAAAATGTTATGACTTGTTGAATATGATGTGCCTAGTCTATGGTGGCTTCCTAGGAACACTTGGTGGGAGTAGTATTATGGGATGCTACTTGCACATTGCACTAGTGTGACTTGGGGGTTGTCCTAGGTGATGGTTCCTATGTGAAGACTATGTCTTATGGTGTGCTTATGGCTCTATGAATATATGTGGTTGGATTGATGAAGGCTATATGTAAGTTCACCTTTGGTAACCTTAAGGTGATCCATTGCATGAAGTATTCCCTAAGGGTTGCTTGAGGAAAGGAGTTAAGATAAAGAGGAAGGTAATGTATTGTATGCATCAAATGTGCCTATAATGTTATAAGTGGCTCTATGTGCTATTATGAATGGTTTCCGTGTGTATGATGATGTACATGGTTTATATTGTGCCTATTATACTAAATGTTCATGAAGTTTCTCTAAAGAGGCATGATGCATAGTTTCCAACTAAATGTCCTTTTCAAAGAATGTTTTGCATGGTTATCATAAATACTGCATTCTTGTACTAACAACATTCTTTTCATCTTTTTACACCAAGTGTAGTTGATGGTGACTAAAGGGTCTTTCCTAGAAGTGATGAGCTTGGCTTACTATTCCCAAGTTCGAGTGTGTCCTTAAAGATTCAAGGACCTTTATGTTAAAGAGTTTCCTTAAGTTCTATGTGCTAGATAGTAGTTTCTTTTATATTGTAAGGGTTGTGGCCCTCTAGTATTGTAGTCATGTTTTAAGATGGCTACCTTGAGACGTAGTACTCCAATTTTTGTATTAAAGGTTTAATGAGGTGTCTTTTATGTCTTGTGTTATATTATGAAAGAGTTTTAAATTTTCCACTATTTTTCTATGATAAATGCTATGACGAATGCTAAGGGCTTGTATAAGACCTCCGAGAGGTCGAATACGCTGATAACGACTAGGGGATGCTCTCGGGTCATTACAATGGGTTGCTTTTAGTTCTACCCTTGGCAAGTAAAACAAGCTCCACGGAGTAGGATAGACTCCAGATTCCATACCTTGCTAGTATGGTCTATGTCGGTTAAGGAATATTTCCATCATATGAGATGTGCACTCTAGCTATTGGATAGGTTCTACAAAGTGTAGGTAGTAGTATGGGATGCTACCTATACATGGCACGAGTAGGCCTAGAATGTGATTGTCCCCTATACGCTTGTGTGTCTCTTAAATGGTTTTTTTAAAGACTGTTGGTCTATTGATGTTATGTTGTAAAGGAAATGTCCTTATCTAAGGTAATCTTGAGGAACACTTAAGTGTGCTTGAAGAGGTTGTATGGGCAGTCACTTCTTGTCTCACTCAAGTGTGTCTTGAGGTTATATTAGGTAGAGGTCCTATGGTAATGAAATGGCAGGTGTTCTTTTAGAGTTAAGCATGGGTTGTATATAGATATATGTTTAGTATGTGTATAGATGGCTATGGCTTTATAAAGAATGTTGACTTAGTATGTTATAATGTAATGATAAAACCCTTGTCTATGGTAACTCTTAGGAACACTTAGGTGTATATGAAGAGGTTCTATGGGCGGTCACTTCATTATTCACTTAAGTGTGGCTTACGGTGACTTGAGATAGAGGCTTAAATGGTAATGAAGGAATTACTTTGCTATCTTGTTAAGTATTATACACTTGTGTTAATTGAGTGGTAAATGATGTGAATATGGTCTTATATATGAATGTTGACTTGTATTATGTTTCTTATACTTGTGGAGTGAAGGTTTTATCAAAATAATATGAAAGCATACATTCCTTGTAAATGTCCGTTGTGCATGTTTTTGCATGGTTTCCATACTTAGTACTTAATTGTGTTAGCCCCTTTCTTTCCCTTTTTGACTAAAGCGTAGGGATTGGGAGATGGTGACATGTCATGGCTAATTGATAGGTTTCTAAGTGTTGAAGATGAAGACTTGGTGAGTCCTCATAGATTCGAGGACAATACCTTACATGTTCCTTTTGATGTATTTCTAGTATTTTTGTTTAAGTCTTGTATGGGCTTAGTCCCTATGTTGTACTCTAAAGTATTAGATTGTTTTGAGCCATCATGTATAAAATCTAGAAAGTCTTCTGCTTGTTATTTAATCAAAGTATCTTTGTGTGTGAAGAAAGTTTTTAATTACGTATTGTTTTTAATATCTATGCGATGAATGAGTGCTAAGAGTCTTGTATTAGACCTCCGAGAGGTCGAGTACGCCGGTTACGACTAGGGGGTGCTCTCGGGTCATGACAATGCTGAAGGCTAACACAAGACGGCGATGAACTATACGAAAAGGTAGATTGCCGAGTTGATCGGCAATCCCAACTAACTGCGCTGAGTGATCCGCTGCAGCACAAATTTTCAAACACTATAAATACTTGTTGAGAGTTGTAGCTTAGTATCAAATTTTTAGCTTTGAACATTACGTTTCAGACTTTGGTTCTATTTTTGAGTTCTAAGTTTGAGAGGGTTTTGAAGAACTTGAAGACTCAAAGGGTTTCAACTCCAAGATTTTGTACTTGGGTCTCGGAGATTCTTCACTCTTGGAATTCTTTGAGACTTAACCCATTTGAATGGAAACTCATATTGGTATAAATTTCTATCTCTTATATATGTCTAGCTAAAATCCCCAATTTTTGGGGTGTGATTTTGTGAATATCAGTTAAGTTAATTGTAGGGTCTTGCTTGCTGATAGTTTAATCATTGTTTAAATGTGATTTCGTTTAGTAGGTGTATTGGAACTTAATGAAATTGTACTTGCAAATACGATTTCACCTCTGTGTTTTTGGCTTTCGAGAGAGAGAGGTCGTAAAATTAAGACTACTAAATTGATGGCCGGTGGGATTGGGTCGACATGAGGTTCAGATCGAGAGAGTGAACCCTAGTCCTTCTCCCACACACTCAGCTCGAGAGAGTGAGTGGGATAAGGCGGAGGTTGTTTTTAATGCGGAAACTCAGTGTTCGAGATACACCAGGTTGATTCGGGGTAGGTTGCTTGAGAGAGAATTTACCCCTACTATAGTCTAGCCTAGTCACAAATATTCAATAAAGTTATGATTAAAGGCATGTACCCAATGATCTAGTTTAACCCGTATTCCTATCACATTCCAAGAATCCCATCTCCTTGATTAGTACTCTTTTTATTTTCGTTGTTTTAACTTACTTCTGACAAACTCTTATTATTAATTGACACTCTTGTGTCACCCCTTAGATTTAATATGTTTGTATTCGATAATGTTTTTAGCTATGCCTAATTAGAAATTAATTTTATTTTTCAATTAATTCTCAAAACCACTCCCTATGGAACGATCCCAACCCTTGGTTGGGTTACTTTACTATTGTACGATCGTAGACACTTTCATTGGAAGTTGTTTCTTGATTACGCAACCATCAGACACCTCAAATCTTCTACCATATGGTTTTTGAAGAATACTATGCCAATGTGGGGAAGCACAGCACGATCCGTAGTCCCACCTACGGTCTGTAGGTGGGGGAGTCGTGAAGGTGGCCTGCACATCCGTCAAGAAACTCGGTCTATGTGGGGGTAATTTAGTAAGTTACTAATTAATTAAGTTAGGGTGGGGGACGGCTATATTTAGTTGTTTTAAGTATATTAAAGTGTTTTTACATATTAAACAAGTCTTTCAACTCTCATAATTTACAAACCATAAATCAAACCCACTTCCTTCCCAAAACATTCTCTTTCTAAACTCCATTGAAGAACAAAGAAGAAACTCAAGCTAGGGGTCAAGATCCATCATTTTTACTCCAATTTCGTGAGGAGATCATCAATCAAGGTAAGGGAGACTTGATTCATGGAACACTTTTCTCCATGAAGCACTTCAACTCTTGATTTCGAAATTGGTAACTTCTTCAAAACCTAGGGTTTTGATTCTAACCATGGGTTCTTCCTAAAAACGATTTCATTGTGGTAATTGTATTATATTATGGATGATTTGATGTTTAATGGTCATTTTTATTTTCAAATTCCCCATGAATCCATGTACTCCCCCATGACCCCAATTTCATGAATTGTGATGAGAGTGCTGATGCAAGATGATTACTATGAATTGTATCTATGTTAATTTAGTTATTGAATCTTGTTTTATTCATGCCTATGCAATATCTTTAGTTGTAATCATGAGACTTGATTCATGATCCTTGAGTGGGGGTAAATTGTTAGGGCTTGTGTAGGATGATGAAGATTGTATATGAACTTGGGGTTCAACTACGTAGTGATGATCTTATGGTTATAGTATATTGATGATATTGATTCAAGACCCTCTTCCCCTATAATTTAAGAATCACCTGACACGACCTTATACACAAATGAAAAATGGTTGGGTTATTAACTTAGAAATTTTTGGGGTGTAGCACCATCCATACAACCCATCTTCTTGTGCCTATGAGTGTTAATAAACAATACCATACAATGAAGAAAGCATATATAGTGACCACTTTTAGATATCAAGACAAACAATGAATACAAAAGAATTTTTAATTGTGATAGAACAAGATTATCCCCATTCAACTGAATTAAGACATATATCAACCCAATTTATTCTAGGAAGCTAAAATATACAAGTTTTACAATTAATATTAATAAAGGTAAAGTTGAATAGCAATGTCAAAGAAAAACAAACTCCCAAGAACTGGTGTTACATTTTCATGAGCAAAACTAAAATGTAATGGTACGAATAAATCAACTAGTACAGAGATCAACAATGGAAATGCAAAAACATAAAACTAGAAAGCATTACGTCTATTTTCTTTAGAAAAAAACAAAATTTAAACCAAAATTACTCAATTTAGCCAAACAAATATGACTTGAATCTAGTTGCACTGTCATACATAGCCAACAAACAATTTACAAACTAGATTGTAGATAGTAGCAGTAAAAGTTTTCGTTAAAAAGATAATTAATCAAAGACATTTCAGAAAGTAGTTGTCCATACATCAATGTCTAGTTTTCCTACATTTTCTCCAGCTATCATATCTATCACTTTGTTGCTACCCCATTCGAAACATCCATCTATGTTTTGTCTCATGCAGTAAAATAATCCGCACAGGAAGTGCTTCATGTTCCATTTACTAAGAACATTCACAAGGTGAAAGACAACTCTATAAGCTAAGAATAGAATATAGAGATTATAAACATACTTTGAGAATCATTGTACAGGGCAGTATATGCAAGTACAAGAAGATAAACATCACTTATAAGCTTTCTCATCATTAAATCTTTGGTACACATGAACTCCACCACAACAATATAATGGGAAATTCAAATCCATTTCAAGTAAAAACATGCCTCGTCAAGGGTGCACTTCTACTTTGCAAAACTTAGCCCTTGTCGAGGACTGTTTTTAATAGAAATTGATTTACATTTCCCATTATTTTAGGTATGAGAAATATATTGCTCTGGTGAAGTTCATGCATACCAAAGATTTAGTGATGAGAATGCTTATAAATGATGTTGAGCTGCTTATAGTTGCATCTACAACTCTGTGCAGTAATTCTCAAAGTACGTCTATAATATTTTTATTCTCTTCTTTTACTTGTAGATCTATCTTTCACTTTGTGGATACTCTTGCCGAATGGAACGACAAGCACTTCATAAGGGGATAATTTTACCCCATGAGACAAGACATACATGGATGTGCTGAAGAGGAACCAACAAAGTGATTGATATGGAGATAAACATAATAGCTGAACAAAATGTAGGAAGGCTAGACATTGTTTTCTCCCTAACTACTTTTTTAAGTGGATTTTATTAATTAGCTCTTTAAAGTAACCTTTACTGCTTCTACCTGTAATCTAGTTTCTAAAATATTGTTTGGCTATGTATGATAATACAACTACATTAATGGCATATTTGTTTGGCTGCATAATGCTTTCTAGTTTTATGTTTTATCATTTGCATTGTTGATCTCTCTACTATTTGAGTTATTTGTACCATGTCTTTTAGTTTTGCTCATCACAATGAAACACCAGTTCTTGGGAGATTGTTTTGCTTCGACATTGTTATTCCACTTTAGCTTTATTAATTATTCAATTTCTCGCATGCTTCTGACCCTATGAACTTAACCTTTTTTGGGTCAATGTCGTTAATGGAGAGGCAATCAGTGAAAACCCTTCAACAAACCTTCTATTATAACCGGCTAAACCTATGAAACTTCTAATTTCCAAAAGGGATAAAGGTCTAGGTCAATTCTTAAACGCATACATCTTCTTTTGATCTACATCAATACCCTTACCGAAAAAAATGTTACCAAGAAAAGCCACGGACCTTAACCAAAAATCACATTTACTAAACTTTGCTAAGAGTTGTTGATCCTTGAAGACTTGCAACACAATCCTCAAATGATTGGTGATCTTTTCTTTACTCGTTGAATAGATCAATATATCATCAATGAACACAATTACAAGCATGTCGAGGTATTGTCTAAACACCATATTCATAAAATCAGTAAATTTCTCTGAAGCATTGGTCAAACCAAACAACATTACAAAAAACTTATAATGACCATATCGCTTTTGAAAAGCTATTTTCGGAATGTCATTCTCGTTCACCCTCAATTGGTGATAGCTGAAGTAGAGGTCAATCTTGGAGAAGTAATTTGCTCCTCGTAGTTTATCAAACAAATCATCCTATCCTTCGGAGAGGATATTTGTTCATAACAATAACTTTGTTCAATTTACAGTAGTCAATACACATATGAAGCGAACCATCTTTCTTTCGAATAAATAAAACTGGAGCACCCCATAGAGAGATACTCGATCGAATGAAAGCCTTATCCAACAAATCCTTCAATTGTTCCTTTAAATCCTTGTGTTTTGCTAGATCCATACAATAAGAAAGAATATAGATAAGTTGCATATCCATGATAGGTTAATAACAAAACCTATTTCCCTTTCGGGAGGAACACCTGGTAGATCATTTGGAAATACTTCTAGGAACTTATTAACAGTGGGACTGATTCAAGAGTAGGGACTTCAAAATGCATATCCCTAACCCAAACAAGATGGTATATACACCTATTAGAAATCATATTTCTAGCCTTAAGACAAGAAACAAACTAACCCTTAGACATAGTAAGAGTATACTTAGACAGTTGTGTGAACTTTAAAACATATTACTTCACACTGAAGTTTCCTTGACGAAGGTTGATGAATTCAAGTACCTTTCCCTCCCTAACAAGTCCACAATTTGGACTCATTTAGGGCTTCATGTTAATAGAATTAGTGTCCTCAACTGCATATTTTGTCTCACTAACTGATGTAAAGCCTTAAGTTTCAGGTATTTGGAGTTTGAGGCAAAGCATGGACACTACTTGACAAGAAGCAACAAAACGGTTGAAAAGGCGATGAAAAGAAGGCTTGAGGATCGCCTAATGCATTAGGTGAGTCACCGAATTGCGTCAACCTCACCCAAAGTTCCAGTGTGCTGAGCCCTGAAGGAAATGATCAATTCAGCGATCAAAAGGAGCAGTTGGCGCATCGCCGAATAGTTCCGTGAAGCAATACTATATTGCCCAATGATCCAGAATGCGAAGATGCTGAAGGAAAATTCTAAAAGGCAATGAAGAATCCCAAAGGGCGGATTACTGAGTGCATCAGCAATCCTGACTAATTGCGCTGAGTGATCCTTCTCAACACATTTTTTGACAACTATAAATACTAGTTTGAATTTTTATCTTAGTATGCAATTTCAGAGATAATATTTTATCTTCTAAGTTTTCTAGTAGAGAGACCATGTTCTTGAGTTTGAAGATTTGAAGACTTCCAATTCTAAGAAATTAGAAGTCGGTGTTAAAGATTCTCCATGTTAGACTCGATTGAAGTGACTATAAATCATACCCAATTGATGTTACTTCAACTCGTGAGAGTTAATCCTAGGCCTTTTCCCACACATTCGGCTCGAGAGAGTGAATGGGCTAAGGCGGAGGTTGTGCTTAATTACGGCAACTCGGTGTTCGAGAGAAACCGAGTTGATTCGAGGTAAGTTGCGAGAGAGAGAATTTACCCCCACTCAAATCTAGCCTAGTTACAAATGTTCAACAATTTACTATCAATAGCATTTACCCGATTGTGTAGTTTATCCCATATTCCTATCACATCCCAAGAATCACGTCTCCCTATTTAGAATCTTTTTTTTTCACTATTTTTTTCACTAGTTGAATACAAAACCCCCATTGATAATTGACATTCGTATCAACCCCTTGGTTTATCATGTTTTTATTCGATAATGCTTTTAGTTACGGTTAACTCTAGCATATTCGCGCTTAACTCTTAATTATCAGAAACCGCTCCCTTAGGACTCGACCCCAACCTTTGGTTGGGTTATATCACTGCATGAGATCATAGACACTTTAATTGGAAGTTGAGTCATTGATTACCTCAAAAAATATCAAAATGGCGCCGCTGCAGGGGAGTGGTGTTACTTGAGATTTTTTAGTAGAGTTGAATTTTTCTTTTGTTAGTCGTAGTTTATTTACTTAATGTTTAATTTTGTGTTTTTCTTGTGTGTGCTTTAATGCAGAAGAGGTGAGTCGATTGAGCAGAACTCGCGACAAAATAGAGTTTCCTCCATTAGAAGTAATGATGTTCAGGGATCGCATCCTAACCTTCAAACAATTGGAAGGTGAACAGATCCATGAGACATGGGCAAGGTTTAATGAACTGATAACTCAATGCCCAACTCATGAAATTCCCGATATAGTCCTCCTTTGTTGTGTCTACAGAAGTCTTGGTCCCAGAAACAAAGTGTTGGCAGATCAACTCATTATGTGTGGCATTGCAAACCATTGCTGAGCTGAGAAAATATGTGGACTACCTGAAGTCCACCAATATGTCCATGGTCTTTCGAATAGTGGAGATTCAAGAAAAAGGCAGAAATAATGAAAAATCAGATAGAATTTTTAGGAATACAAATAGATAAGAATGGTATAAAAATGCAAAATCATACAGTACAAAAAATAATAAATGCCGAAGAACAAATAGATACGAAAAAGAAATTACAATCATTTTTAGGATTAGTAAACCAGGTAAGAGAATATATACCTAATCTAGCAGAAAATCTAAAACCTTTGCATAAAAAATTGAAGAAAGACGTAGAATATTATTTTGATAAAAAGGATCAAGAACAAATACAAAAAATAAAATCATTATGTAAGAAATTACCCAAATTATATTTTCCGGATGAAAATAAAAAATTTATATACATAGTAGAATCAGATGCAAGTGAAATAAGTTATGGAGGAGTACTAAAATATAGATATGATAAAGAAAAAATAGAACATCATTGTAGATATTACTCAGGAACATTTACAAATCCCGAAATAAAATGGGAAATAAATAGAAAAGAATTATATGCACTATATAAATGTTTATTAGCTTTTGAACCATATATCGTATATAATAAGTTTATTGTAAGAACAGATAATACTCAGGTAAAATGGTGGATCACAAGGAAGATACAAGATTCGGTAACAACTAAAGAAATACGAAGACTAGTATTAAATATACAGAATTTTACATTTACAATAGAAGTAATAAGTACTAACAAAAATGTTATTGCAGATTACATTTCAAGACAAAGCTACACAGACGGATCTAGACAAAGAAAATACTCTTGAAAAAATATTCAATGCTATGACATTACTTTGTACAAAAGTAGATAGCCTGGACAAAGAGATACAAAAAATGAAAAGTCAGCAGCATGACGGTAAATATGCGGAGCTAAGTCGATCGGAAGACTTGAAAACTCCAGAGCTAGAAGGTGACGATGGGAAACACCGAAAAACCCAAACTAACAGTTTGTTACATACAGCTACAGGTAGCACATCATCTACGAAGGAAGAAAAAAGATATGTTAATACAAATATGAACAAGATATTTGAGAAACCATTTATAACCAGAAATCAAAACCCCTTATTTGTACCACCACAAATAAATACCTACAAAGACAGCATAGGACAGGACAAAAAGGTCTACAATCACATAACCAGAGCCTATATAGAAAACATTTACAGAATACAAACCTTTTTAAACAAAAACCCCAGATCTAAAACTACCCAAAATCCACACGAAGATTATATTACTCAAACACTACAAGGATATAATAAACTAATTGCCTTACCAAAGACAAATGCAAATCTAGTAGCAACTTGTTACAACTATGGACTACTAAACACAGTATATACCCAAACAGGAGATGAAATAGCTACAATACCGGAACTACACAAAGCGTTCATGAACTACAAAAGAATAACTAAAGGAACCCTTTTTTATATAAAATTTTATTCAGCACCAGCCGAGATACTTTATGATGAAATCAAGCCAATAATACAAGTTATAAAAATTGGATTAACCAGAGAAATGATCATACTAGAAAAAGAAGAGGAACAAGACGAAATACAAAAGGTGGAGATACCAGCATTCTATGCAGGAAAACGAGTTATTGGAATAGCTACTATCTTAAATGAGTTAACATCTAATTATTTAAAAAAAAATTCAATATGGAGTTATTATTCAAGAGAACAAACAATGATATATTCAAATTGTCGAGAAATTAGAGCAGCAGATATGGAAGAACTCAGGCAATGGGTACTAAGTCTGCTAAAACCTGAGCAACAGCCAACTACAAGAGCTATAAGGAAGAACTTTATCTCATCAGAAATAATGACAAGATATTACAAAACTATTGGACACAAATATCCGGATCATCAATGTTCTAAATGCCAAGGAGAAGATAATGTAATCCCAGACGTACAGCTGGAGTAAAAACAAAGCAACAAAACCGACAAGATAAAGAAACAAGATAGAGATCAGCAAAGGAAGAAAAGTTGTTTGTCCTAATAGGAAAAGTTAGTGGAAAGAAAAGTTAGTGGGAATAAAGTAGTAAGTAGTAAGTAGCGTGTGTACATTAAGTTAGTGGAACTTTATGTAAAGTAACCATAGTATAGAAAAGTAACTATAGTAAGGTTACTTATTTTTGTATAAATAGATAGCCATTATGGCATAGATAGGCAAGACTTTCTACACGGAAAGCAGCCTCTCTTTGTAATCAAAATACTCTCAATAAAAATATATCAGTTTCAAAGCCAAGCTATGGATCAAAATATTCCAGATATCACACAGGTACATATATTTATGATTATGTGTAACTAAAATTTATTAATTCCTGAATATCATAAGCATGATTAAGTAATTTTATATTAGTTATTATATACTAGAATTATTTAAGCATGTTTTTTAGTTTGTTAACATGAGGAAAAAAGGAAAAACTTCCAGACTATGCCATCCTAAAGTTGAA
>JAJOOE010000242.1:0-30455 GCA_036250405.1 Solanum raphanifolium
ATTTAAGAAAATATGTCAATAAACTAGTTAATTGTGTAGTATGTAGACTAAGTATTATTATACATGTGAAATTACTTCATGTACTTACGAATCCTAATTTAAAACATGTGCTTAGATTTATGTAATAATCTTAATATTTATTTTATCACAAATACATTTTTATAACTACTAATAATAGCAAAGTAACATACCAAAGCGTCTTTAAAACTGTTAATAAGAATTTTTATTTATATACTTAATTAGAATAAATATCAAAGCAAAATAATTAGTGGCGACTAAAA
Organism: Solanum raphanifolium; assembly: GCA_036250405.1. Lineage (NCBI taxonomy): Eukaryota > Viridiplantae > Streptophyta > Magnoliopsida > Solanales > Solanaceae > Solanum > Solanum raphanifolium. The sequence goes on from JAJOOE010000242.1 coordinate 282, forward strand.
AGGTTGTCGCAAGAAATCAACTTTTAATGGCGACCAAAAGCTTGTTGCAAAAGACGAACTTTAGTGGCAACATAACCGCCACAAAAAAAGTATCTTTAGTAGCGACTCATTATAAGTCGCTACAAAATAACTTTGGCCATCATTCATTAGGAAAAAACATAGCATATTGTAGCGACCTAAAAAATGTCGCCACTATTTATATCATTTTTAGTGGCAACCGTTAAGGTCGCCACTAAAACTTTCACATATTGTAGCAACCTCTACGCGTCGCCACAAAAACCTTATTTTTTGTTGCAACTAAACATGTCGCCACAAAAGGTCGTCACAGAAAATTCTATTTCTTGTAGTGATAGCATAAGATAACCATACCACGAATACCCTCAAAGCATACTTGTGCAATGCATGAATAAGATCCCATAATCCTACCCATGCTAGGTAAAGCTCCTTGAATAACCATAGTTCATATTTCATATTCTTATCCTATTGGGAATAAGACTTAACTGACATTGACCATATGAGCTGACATGGAATCCGGTGTCTACCCCACACCAAAAAGGGGTTTTTCTACTTTCCTAAGGTAGAACCATACTCTTAGCTTAGGTGGATCCTCTAGCTAAAGACCTATGTGGGCACATAGTTATGGGATAAGGAGATTGCTAATAGAAACCCAGACTCTACTAAGGTATAAGGTTTCCATCTCATGAGATACATACCATGGGAACCCGAACTCAACTAAGGTAGAAGGAACCCATTCGGAAAGCCGGACTCAACTAGTGTAAAAGCTTTCATCTCATATTCATATCCACTCAGTGCTAAGCATTAATTCCCATAGATTACATATTAAGTCTTGACTTGAGTGCATATTCATGGAAGAGTGTCTTGACACTCAATCCAAAATAATTCATACTATAGCTCATAGATTCAATAGGTGAGACTAGTCTTCCAACCTTAGAATCACTACATGTGACAAACCTTTCACATCATATCATATTCAACCATAAGTGTGTACATGAGGATAATCATCCAATCAACACGAAAATTAGATCATAATCATATTCACTTTACTCTCAAAGTAATTTAAATGCATATACATAAACCTCATAAATATGCATAATTCTCATACTTTGCCCTTTAAGGACCATAAATCACATTCAATCAACATATCTAGAATTAATACACTAGACATGAATGATAACATGATTCAATTACTATTATTACTATAAGCATAATCTCATAATACTCTTCTTTATTCAATTTACCCATATCACAAGGTCACAAATTGGGAATATGAGGATTTCATGGATTCTTGGGAGATTTGATCATAAAACTATAGTAAATCATCAAATCAATCATAATATCAAATAATTAAATCAATAGAATCATTTCTGAAAAGGAATCCATGACTTGGAGTAAAAACCATAACTTTTGGGGAAATTACTACTTTTGAAATTGAGTTTGGAGGGACTCCATGGATGAAAACTATCCATGGATGAAGGACTACTATACCTTGTTTATGATTCTCCAAAGAAATTGAGTGAAAAAGCCTTGTTTCTTCAAGTCCTAGCTTCAACTTTCCTCTTCTTCTTCCTTGAGTTCTAGAGAGAGAAATTTTGGGAGAGGAGATGAACATTGGGAAATTATTTGGGTGTTTGGGAATTATGACTTAACTTGGGTGAATTTGACTTAAAAATAACTTATATAGTTCCCCTAAACTTACCCAAAACGACTCCACTTCAATTGGACTTAAACATGAAATCCCCAAAATAACCCTCACTTAAAGTGAATTGCCCAGGTGCCACGAGGGGCTGCACGAGCCGTGGTCCCCTTCGTGGACTTGAAGCAGTGGCCTAGGCAATTGTGCCTTTAGCTCACACGCCCAAGGCAACTTCACGAAGGGCTCGACGAGCCGTGGTCAAGACCACGAGCCGTGGTCCCTCTCGTGGACCTTGAGGCAGTGGCTAGGCCAAGCCACCCTCCATGGCCAATCCACTAAGGTAGGTTCAAGACCATTCCCACGAACCGTCTAAGGCTTCAATAGCCATGAAGTAGCTCGTGTGGAGGGGTCACTTTTGAGGCAGCCTAAGGAGGTTACTGCCTTCACCTCCACAAGTGGCACCACGACTCATGGTGTCCACTATGGGTCGTGAAGACCCTCGTGGTCTTGGTGGGCAGTGCCTTGGCAAAAATGGGCAGCCTAGGCCCTTGCCCATTTTCCTTAGCCCTTGACCTTTTCTCATGATGTTAACCCTCATGTTTTAGCTCTAGTTTAACCTACTAGTTTCCAAGGTGTTACAATATCTCCTGCTTGGGAACATTCATCCTCGAATGACGATCTAGACACCTTACAGAAGTAAAAACTCAAGACTAACATCCCATCATTGGTTTGACATATTGGGGCGCTTCATCCATTACTAAGCTTCCATGGTCGTTCAATAGTAATATAACCCAACCAAGGGTTGGGATCGTTCCCACAGGGAGCGGTTTGCAATTCAGAATTAATAGAAAAGTAAAAATGTGTTCAAGTTAATTATAGCTATAGACATGAACGAGTAAAAACTTGATAAATTAAAAAGGTGACACAAGTGTCAATTATCACAGAGGGTTTTATAGATGTCATAACACATGGTTCACAGTAAGCTCATCACACAAGGCATTGGCACCAAAGTCAAATGAGACTCCACACTTTCGCTAGTCTGCAATGTTCATCACAAGAAACTCGATTCGATAATTGGCTAGTCACAACGAGATGCAAAGAGTTCACATATTGTCTATGCAACTTCAATTGACCTTGTCCTAGCCGCACATTCATTTATGTTCGATTATGAGCACTATTCAATTCATTAATATTGATGAAAACTGATACTCAAATTCGCAAGAGAACAACCACAATCAACATAAACAAGGGGTGGCAAAATTTTTCGAAAGGGTCAAAAATCATTTACAATTAAAAACATGGAGCCACAAGCTCAAACATCCACAAGATGCAGTGTATAAAACACAATTTCAGCTCACAACCCAATATATAAACAAAACTAGAGAGTCACAAAATCATAAAAGGTGGGCCTTACCCCACCACAAATAAAACATTTGCCCTCAAATGCAAACAAAATATCCAAAAGTAAAATAAAGTAAGAAAGAGAGAGAGAGGTAAAGAGGGGATCCTGTCTACACAGTCGCTCAATTTGTCTGGGCATCAGTTCCCAGTGCATCACTCTGGTTCTGGGTCGTAGTATCCGGAGTCGCCTCAGAAGAAACAGCAGTACAAGACCCACTAGGAGCTGCCAATGATGTATCCGCCAAAAAGGCCTGCATAGCTGCATAGAATCCCCGGGCCCATGAAGGAATATAGGGGCCTCAGGGAGTAGTCTCCCTGTCAAAAATGGGCCTCTTGCCCTTGCCTTTATTTCCAGGTGGAGTTTCTTGTCTTCCCTTCTGGGGAGGATTTGACCCCCCTTAATTTATTGTGATATCTCATGCTCTTTACTGGGGTGGCATGACAATATTGGTCTTTACCATATCTCGGGATACTCAGACTTCTCCCTGCTAGACTCAACAACATGCAAGCACAACCCCACAAGATTTAACCGATTTTAAGGCACAAAAATACTGGATTTTAACAATATAATCACTATGGGGAAGATTTTCACAGGCATAAGCAAAAACAATTAAGATAGAAGAGGCCCAACACACATAACTAAGATAAGATCATTGCAAATGAGTACAAAATTACTAAAACTAAATTCGGGGTTCGGAAAACCAACCTTAGATGCCGATTAAAATACTTTTGAAATGCTAGGCGGCGATGCAATCCACTCCGAACACAAATCAACGACTAAAATACTTTAAAATTGCAAAAATATAGAAACTAAGGTATGGGTGTGAGTTTGTGACGATTGAAAGTGAGGAAAAGTGAAGAGTTTGAAAGTTTAAACCTTTGGCCTTTTAAGAAACCGTCTAGTTCTCGCCCATTCGTCGACATTAGTCGTGCTCGCCGACCCATTCAGCGACACACCGAGTGGTCACTTACCTCGCTGATTTTTACAGGATCCTCAGTTGATGTGGGGGTCCAAACGGCGGATTAGATCGGGATCGCCGACCTGGTCGGTGATTCGCCAATAATTTCCTGGGGTCGTCGACTTTTACAAACTCCAATGTAAAATTGTCTTGAGTCCAACGGTGGTCTGGGTCTGGGTCACCAACCTCTTCGGTGATGCGCCGACTGGACCTTTTGCTCGCCAATCTGCACTTTTCAACAACTTTCCCACTTCGACCTACACAAACAACACACCATTATTTGTTAAAGCAAAAATAAAGCGATAAGGGGTCTTGGGTTGCCTACCAAGCAGCGCCTTAGTTAATGTCGTGAAACGACGCAAGTCCCCACTTAAGTTCCATTAGTGGGGCTTGCCTCACTTTCATAAGGTAGCCCCTCTTCCGGCTCTGGGTAGAGACATTCCAGAAGCATTTTATCTGGAATTCCATGAGTCGGGAACTGTTGCAAGAGAGCCTTAAACCTTTTCCACAACTCATAAACTAACTCACCCTCCAATTTATTGAAACTTAGGATGTTATCCCTTAACATAATCATTTTCAGAGGAGGGTGGTTCATTGGGTCACCGTTGCTAGCAGATATGCTCAATTTTTCTGTTCAAAACAGCAACACAAAAACCAAAACTAAAAATTAAGTGAGTTCAACTATAATTAACAAGAACGAAATTCAACTTAACTAAAAATTCTCAACTAACACCACTCCTTGGCAGCGACACCATTTTGGTTTGACGTATCTGGGCGCTTCATCTAATACTAAGCGTCCACGGTCGGTCAATAGTAATATAACCCAACCAAGGGTTGGGATCGTTCCCACAGGGAGCGGGTTGCAATTGAGAATTAATAGAAAAGTAAAAATGTGTTCAAGTTAATTATTATAGCTATAGACATGAATGAGTAAAAACATGATAAATTAAAAAGGTGACACAAGTGTCAATTATCACAGAGGGTTTTGTAAGCAATTATCAACTAAAGAGACAACTAAAGAGAAAATGCAAATATGGAGACAAGATTCTTGAGAGGTGATAGGAATATGGGCTAAAATACACAATCGGGTAAATACTATTGATAGTATCTTGCTACAAATTGGTAACTAGGCTAGACTTTTAGTGGGGGGGGGTAAATTTTCTCTCGAACAATTTACCCCGAATCAAATCGGTTTCTCTCAAACACCGATAAGCGGCAATGAAGCACAACCTTCACCTTAGTCCATTCACTCTCTTAAGCTGAATGTGTGAGAGAGGGTTTAGGATTCAATCTCTCGAGCTGAACCCACGACAACCCAATAACCACCGACTATTGATTCAGTAGTTTTGGTTTTACAACCTCTCTAGAGCAAGTCAAAAACACGAAGATAAAATTGTATTTGCAACTACAACCCCATTTAATTCAAACACAACTGCTGAACGAAATCACCTCTAAACGGTGAATAAACAATCAATTAGCAATACCCAGCAGTAAATTCAACCCATATTCCCAAGAATTGGGGTTTTAGCTAGACATAATAAAGATATAGAAATTGATATCGATAAGTGTTTCCATCAAATGGGTACGATAAATATTTTCTTTAAACACGTCAAGGATGAAGAATCTTTAATACCCACTTCCAAATGCTAAGAAAATGGAAATCTTCAACTCTTCAAAGTTAAGGAAAATAGTCTCCAAAAAACTAAGTTTTAAAAACTGAGTTCTGAAATGTAAAACTTAAAAATTGCATACGAAACTAAAAATTCAAACAAGTATTTATAGGTGTCAAAAATTGTGCTACGAAGGATCACTTGGCGCAGTTAGTCGGGATAGCCGATCCACTCGGCGATCCGCCATTTGATCTGGTTCATCACCTTTTTGCATTGTCCTTTAGCAACTTCATGTTATGTAACTTTGGGCGATATGGCACTGCTTCGCGGAACCGTTCGGCAACTCGCTGACTGCTCTTTTCTATCACCTATTTGATATTGTCCTTCAGGGCTTGGCACACTGGAACATTGGGCAAGACTAAGGCCATTCAGCGACTCGCCCAATGGCTTCGGCGATCCTCAGGCCTTCTTTTCTTCGTTCTTGTTGCTGCCTTGTTCCTTTTTGCTCCATAGTGTCCATGCTTTGTCTCTAACTCCAAATACCTGAAACTCAAGGATTTACATCAGTTATTGGGACAAAATATGTATTTGAGGACACTAAATCCATTAAAATAAAGCCCTAAAAGAGTCCAGATCGTGGACTCATCAATCATGCATCCAACATCAAAATAATGCAGAATTCAGAGGAGGAAACATCAACTCCAACTCAAACATAATTAATGCATCATAAGGAAGTAAGAACTAGATCTAACAACCCATCATGCATGAAACTCAACATTTCTCATATTCATAGGAGGAACTACCTTCTCCAACTAAAATCATGCTCAACACAATATCATGGAGCCAATATGCAATTTCTCTCAAAAGCATACTAAAGCATGTTCATCAATTAATCTCATGAAGTCAAATATGCAACTCATATTAAATGCACAACAACACGAGGAACATAAATCATGAAAACTCATTTTTTTCTAACTAAACATGAATTTCTAAAGAACATGCATAACATAAGGAAATCATGGAAACACATAATTCACACATGACCTCCAAAACAAGGAAACTCTAGAGGAACTACTTACCTCAAGATTGAATAGGAGTAGAAGGAAAGAGATGAGGGTATCGTGACTTCATATCGGCCTCAGCCTCCCAAGTAGCACCCTCAATTAAATGATTTCTCCATAAAACCTTTACGGAAGTTGTTTCCTTGTTTCTCAATCTCTTGACTTGCCGGTCTAGGATTTCTACCGGAATTTATTCATATGAAATACTTTCATCAACTCCCAACCTTTCTAGGGGAATAATGGACACCGGATCTTCAATACACCTCTTAAGCATAGAAACATGAAATATCGAGTGAACCGGGGCCAACTCATTTGGCAAATCCAACTCATAGGCAACTTTCCCAATACGCTTCAAAATTTGGTATGGGCCTAAATACCGGGGACTAAGTTTCCCTTTCTTGCCAAACCTCATCACACCTTTCACGGGTGAGATTTTCAAATAGACCCAATCATTAACTTCAAATTCTAGGTCCCTTCTTCTCACATCGGCATAAGACTTTTGTCGACTTTGGGCCATTCTCAACCTCTCTCTAATGAGCCGAACTTTCTCAATAGCTTCATAAACCGATTTGGGACTAATAAGAGCAATTTCACCTACCTCAAACCAACCAATCGAAGACCTACATATCCTACCATACAAGGCTTCAAAGGGAGCCATACTGATACTAGAATGATAACTATTATTGTAGGCAAACTCTCTCAACGACAAGTGGTCATCCGAATTACCTTTAAAATCTATCACGCATGCCTTTAACATATCCTCCAATTTTTGGATGGTACGCTCCGCTTCCCCATCGATTTGGGGATGAAAAGCCGTGCTAAGGTTAACTTTAGTACCAAGCCCTTTTTGGAATGACTTCCAAAGTGTGAAGTAAATTGAGTACCCCGATCCGAAATAATATATAAAGGGACTCCATGCAACTTCACTATTTCACATATATACAAATTGGCATAGTCTTCCGCCAAAAGAGAAATCTTGATGGGAATAAAGTGGGCTGATTTTGTCATCCTATCTATGATGACCGAAATGGAATCATGTTGCCTTCGGGTACGAGGCAAACCCACAATAAAATCCATAATCACCTCTTCCCACTTCCAAGTGGGAATTGGTATATCTTGCAAAAAGCCTCCCGGCCTTTGATGCTCAACCTTAACTTGTTGACAATTAGGACATTTGACTACAAATCACGCAATATCCCTTTTCATTCCATTCCACCAATAGACTTCACGCAGGTCACGGTACATCTTAGTGGCTCCTAGATGAATAGAATATTGAGAACCATGAGCTTCTTCTAAAATTTGCTCCCTCAAACCATCAACATCCGAAACACATAATGGACCTTGGAACCTAAGTACCCCATCTTCCCCTTGGGAGAAAGCCTTAACGGACTTCTTGAGTACAGACTCTTTCAACTCAAATAATATAGGATCAAGGTCTTTTTTAGACTTCACATCCACCACAAAGGACGATTCAGAACCATTATGGACCATGACACCACCCTTGGTGGAGTCCACTAGTTGAACACCTAGCCGAGCCAACCAATGCACATCACGAACCAATTCTTTCTTTTCATCATCTACATGAGCCATACTACCCATCGACAACCTACTAAGAGCATCCGCTACTACATTAGCTTTGCCAGGGTGGTGAAGGACACTCATGTCATAATCCTTCAAGAGTTCTAGCCACCTTGTTTGTCGAAGATTCAAGTCCTTTTGACTAAACACATATTGAAGACTCTTGTGATCGGTGAAAACATCCACATGGACCCCATACAAATAATGACTCTATATTTTCAAGGCAAATACAATCGCAGATAATTAAAGATTATGGGATGGATAATTCTTTTCATGGACTTTAAGTTTCCTTGAAGCATAGGCAATCACTTTACCAATTTGCATGAGGACACATCCCAACCCAACACTAGAGGCGTCACAATATACAACAAAACCATCCTTACCTTCCGATAAGATCAACACCGGAGTGGAAGTAAGTCTATCTTTCAACTCTTGGAAGCTTTTCTCACAAGCCTCCGACCACTCAAACTTATCCTTCTTTTGAGTCAAAGCCATCAACAGAGAAGCAATGGAGAAAAACCCTCAACAAACCTCCTATAGTAACTGGCCAAACCCAAAAAGCTTATAATATCGGAAGAAGTTAGAGATCTAGGCCAACTCTTGACCGCATCCGTGTTCTTAGGATCTACCTCAATACCCTTGCTTGAAAAAATATGACCAAGGAAAGCTACAGACCTTAACCAAAATTCACACTTGCTAAACTTTGCAAAAAGTTGTTGGTCCTTAAGAACTTGCAACACAATTCTCAAATGGTCCATATGTTCATTCTCACTCCTTGAATAAATCAAGATATCATCGATAAACACAATCACAATCATATCAAGGTATTGTCTAAACACCCTATTCATCAAATCCATAAATGCGGCTGGAGCATTAGTCAACCCGAACAACATTACTACAAACTCATAGTGACCATACCAAGTCCTAAAGGCCTTCTTGGGAATATCAACCCCTCTCACCCTTGGTTGGTGATAACCCAAACGAATATCAATCTTGGAGAAATAGCTAGCCCCTTGAAGTTGGTCAAACAAATAATCATTTCTCGGAAAGGGATATTTATTCTTGATGGTCATTTTATTCAATTGACGATAGTCAATGCACATTCTAAGAGACCCATCCTTCTTTCTAACAAACAACACCAGAGCACCCCATGGAGATATACTCGGTCGAATAAAACCCTTATTTAACAAATCCCTTAGTATTTCTTTCATCGCTTTCAACTCGACCAGAGTACTTCTATGAGGAGGAATGGAGATAGGTTGCGCATTCTGTAAAAAATAAATGCTAAAATCTATTTCCCGCTCGGGAGGAATACCGGTTAAGTCATCAGAAAAAACTTCTGAAACTCATTCACCACCGCAACCGACTCTAGAGAAGGGGTTTCAGACTCAACATCCATCACTCTAACAAGATGGTAAATACAACCTTGGAGATCATTCTCCTAGATTTAAGACAAGAAACAAATTGATTTCTAGGGACAGAATTTCCCCCCATCCATTCTAAAATAGGCTCATTTGGAAATTGGAATTTAACCACCCGAGTCCTACAATATATAGAGGCATATCATGCATACAACCAATCCATACCCAAAATCACATCAAAGTCTAACATGTATAACTCTACCAAATCCACCAAAGTAACTTTATGGGATAAGGAAATGGTACAACTTCTATAGACTCTTTTAGCCACCACCGAGTCACCAACCAGGGTAGAGACCGAAAAAGGTTCTATTAAGACTTCGGGGAGTATTTCAAACTTCATGGGTACAAAAGGTGTCACAAAGGAAAAAGTAGCACCAGGATCTAACAAGGCATATATATCAATAGAAAAGACTTTTAACATACCGGTCACCATATATGGGGAGCTCTCTTGGTCACCTTGGGATTGAAGAGCATAAAAATGGTTTTGCTTTTGAGCATTGGGGTTTGAACCGCTTGGAGGAGCTTGTTTATCTTCCCTTCCCTTAGCTTCGAGCATTGGACAATCTCTCATCTTGTGGACAACCATCCCACAGCTAAAACACCCATCGGTACCAACAAGACACTTGACATCATGCTATCTACCACATTTTGCACAATTAGGCATAGCAACATAAGAACCACCACTATTACCTCCTTGAGGTTTAGGGTTAGAAACCCTATCCTTTTTTACCCTTGGAGCATTAGAGGAGTCTTTGTTGGAGAACCCTTGTTTGAACCTTGGTCGACCTTGTCCATCAGACCTAGCATTGGAGAAGTTCCCATCACCGATTCTAGCTCTCTTTACCTCTCGATTCTTTTTCTTAAGTTTTGACTCCTCAATTTGTTGAGCATATACCATGAGCCTTGAGATATACATTTCATGATGGAGTATTGCCATACGATATTCTTCTTGAACCAAGTTGGACACACCCGTTAAAAACCTACTCATCTCATCCCTCGGATCCGCCACCATAGATGGAGCATATTTGGATACTTGGGTGAATTTCAAGGCATACTCCTTAATGCTCATGCTATCTTGCCTAAGGTTAATGAATTCTTCCACCTTAGCTTCCCGAAACTAGTAGGCTAAACTAGAGCTAAAACATGAGGGTTAACGTCAAGGGAAAAGGTCAAGGGCCAAGTAAAATGGGCAAGGGCCAACATTTGGAAAGCCTAACTAACCTCCTCATTTGACAAAGATGAAGGCTCAACCGGAGTTTGGTTAGCTTGAGGACCTTGATTACCTTGAGGAGCTTCTTGATTCACATTTTTCTCTTCCATCCTTCTAGCATTAGCCCTTCGTTTATTCATTTCCTAAAGACACAAGAGAAGGATTAGGAGAGGGACTCTTATAGAGTTAAACTCTAAGGAACGACTCAAGAATAATGAAAGAAGTGACATTTCCTAAACATATTATAGCCTCTCATTCATAAGTGTGGCGCGCTTCACAGTTATGAACAAGACTCTACTAGACATGGCTTATGAGCCATCATCCTAGAATAATTATAAATCTTGTGCTCTAATACCAAGTTTGTCACGACCCAAGGGTACCCCCTAGATGTAACATGGCGTAGTTGACCTCGAAGGGGTCTCATACAAGCTCTTAGCATATCATAACATAAAGTATTAGACCAATAAAAGTAAAAATGCATTTAAGTCCAAAAAGTCTTTATAAAGGAAAGCGGAAGTCTAGACTTTTCTCAATTAGCCATCTATTACAATAGTTCAAATGAGAAGGGACATAGCCCATACAACATATTCCGAAACAAAATGCTAGAAGTGAAACTCAAAGTGAATCTCCCATCCTCGAATCATGAGGACACACCACAAGCTAGGAGAATAGTCCAATTCAAGCTCAAATCAAGTGATGACCGCCTTAAGAACCAGACCCTACACTTGGGGAAAATGTAAGAAAATATGGGTTAGTACAAAAATGCACTAAGTATGATAGTCATGCACAAAATCATGAAAACATGCTAAAAGGGACATTTTAGTTGAATGCATGTCATTTACTAGTTTAAAACATCATTTGGAGATAATTGAAAAGCATAAGCCATAAACATAATCAACTAATAGATCATCATACCATAAGAGAACCATACCACGAATACCCTCAAAGCATATTTGTGCAATGCATGAATAAGATCCCATAATCCTACCCATGCTAGGTAAAGCTCCTTGAATAACCATAGTTCATATTTCATATTCTTATCCTATTGGGAATAAGCCTTAACCGACATAGACCATGTGAGCTAACATGGAATCCGGTGTCTACCCCACACCGAAAAGGGGTTGTTCTACTTGAGTAAGGTAGAACCATACTCTTAGCTTAGCTGGATCCACTAGCTAAAGACCTATGTGGGCACATAGTTATTGGATAAGGAGATTACTACTAGAAAGCCAGACTCTACTAAGGTATAAGATTTCCATCTCATGAGATACATACCATGGAAACCGGACTCAACTAAGGTAGAAGTAACCTATTCGGAAAGCCGGACTTAACTAGTATAAAAGCTTTCATCTCATATTCATATCCACTCAGTGCTAAGCATTAATTACCATAGATTACATATTAATTCTTGACTTAAGTGTATATTAATGGAAGAGTGTCTTGACACTTAATTCAACATAGTTCATACTATAGCTCATAGATTCAATAGATGAGACTAGTCTTCCAACCTTAGAATCACTACACGTGACAAACCTTTCACATCATATCATATTCAACCATAGGTGTGTACATGAGGATAATCATCCAATCAAAACAACAATTAGATCATAATCATATTCACTTTACTCTCAAAGTGATTTAAATGCATATACATAAACCTCATAAACATGCATAATTCTCATACTTTGCCCTTCAAGGACCATAAATCACATTCAATCAACATATCTGAAATTAGTACATTAGACATGAATGATAAAATGATTCAATTACTATTATTACTATAAGCATAATCTCATAATACTCTTCTTTCTACAATTCACCCATATCACAGGGTCAGAAATTGGGAATATGGGGGTTTCATGGATTCTTGGGAGATTTGATCATAAAACTGTAATAACTCATCAATTCAATCATAGTATCAAGTAATTAAATCAATAGAATCATTTTTTAAAAGGAATCCATGACTTGGAGTAAAACCCTAACTTTTGGGGAAATGACTACTTTTGAAAATGAGTTTCGAGGGACTACATGGATCAAAACTATCCATGGATGAAGGACTACCATACCTTGGTTATGATTATCCAAAGAAATTGAGTGAAAAATGTCTGTTTCTTCAAGCCCTAGCTTCAACTTTCCTCTTCTTCTTCCTTGAGTTCTAGAGAGAGAAATTTTGGGAGAGGAGATGAACTTTGTGTAATTATTTGGATGTTTGGGAATTATGACTTAACTTGGGTGAATTTGACTTAAAAATAACTTATATAGTGCCCTTAAACTTACCAAAAATGATTCCACTTGAATTGGACTTAAACATGCAATCCCCAAAATAACCCTCACTTAAAATGAGTTGTCCAGGTGCCACGAGGGTCTCCACGAGCCGTGATACCCTTCGTGGACTTTAGGCAGTGGCCTAGGCAATTGTGCCTTTAGCTCACACGCCCAAGGAAACTTCACGAAGGGCTCCACGAGTCGTGGTCAAAACCACGAGCCTTGGTCCCTCTCGTGGACCTTAAGGCAGTGGCTAAGCCAAGCCACCCTCCATGGCCAATCCACTAAGGTAGGTTCAAGACCACTCCCACGAGTCGTCTAAGGCTTCACGAGTCATGAAGTGGCTCGTGTGGAGGGGTCACTTTTGAGGCAGCCTAAGGAGGCTACTGCCTCCACCTCTACGAGTAGAACCACGACTCGTGGTGTCCACTACGGATCGTGAAGAACCTCGTGGTCTGGGTGGGCAGTGCCTTGGCCAAAATGGGCAGCCTTTGCCCTTACCCATTTTCCTTGGCCCTGGAACTTTTCCCTTGACGTTAACCCTCACGTTTTAGCTCTAGTTTAACCTACTAGTTTCCGAGGTGTTATAGTACTCCTCAAGCTTCTCAAACTCCGATCGATCCTTTGGCTGAACAAGTGACTAATGTGGAGCTTAGGGCTGATTTTCATGTGTGGGTCAAGCCGTGACGACTCTAGCCAATAGGGAGGTTGTGGTTCTTGCGAACCCAAATGTGAGTACAATGGCATCTAGACTGAGGGACTTTACTAGAAAGAATACCCAGAGTTTCATCGTTCTAAGGTTGAGAAAGATCCTCAAGAGTTCATTGATGAGGTTTACAAGGTGTTGATGATTATGGGAGTGACGCCGGTGGAAAAGGCAGAATTACCGCTTATCAACTTAAGGGTGTTGCTCAAATTTGGTTAAACCAATGGAAAGAGGGGAGACTGAAAGATGCAGGTTCTCTTGATTGGGAAAAGGTCAAAGTTGCTTTCCTTGATAGGTTCTTTCCCCTTGAGATGAGGGAGGCAAAGGTGCTTGAGTTTATCAACCTTCGTCAAGGAAGTACGAGTGTGAAGGAATATGCTTTGAAATTCACACAACTATCTAGATATGCTCCCACAATGGTTGACTATCCTAGGCCAAATATGAGTAAGTTTGTTTTGGGTGTATCCGAAATGGTGGTTAAAGAGTGTTCTACCGCCGTGCTTGTTAATGACATGGACATTTCTCGTCTTATGGTTCATGCTCAACAAATGGAAGAGGAGAAACTTATGGAAAGGTCTAGGTAGACAAAGGGGGCTAAAACCAGTGATGGTAATTTCTCTCATGCAAGGTCCGATGGGCATGGTCCCTCTAGATTTTGACAAAGGTTTTCCAATCAAAGTTCTTCCAGTGGTCCTCCTATGTTCAACAAATATAGGATGTCTAATCATAAGACGCAAGAGGAAATGGTAGTGGGTTCTTATTTCCTTCTTGTTCTAAATATGGAAGGAGGCATGTGGGTTCCAATGCTTGTTTTGGTTATGGTAAGATAGACCACAAGATAAAAGATTATCCTTCGGTTGCTAAGAATGAAGGGGATAATCATTGAAGGGCTCAATCTAATCCTTCATCCGGTCCTAGTGGTAGTCAGTGGAAAAACTTTTTTTATGCACTTCAGACTAGTGGTGAGCAAGAGGGTTCTCCCGTTGTGGTTACCGGTATGTTGAAAGTCTTTCAACTTGATGTTTGATGCTTTACTTGATCCCGGTGCTACCTTGTCTTTTGTGACACCATATGTGGCTATGAGGTTTGATGTTCTTCCGGATTTGTTGTTAGATCCTTTTTTTTTGTCTCTACTCTTGTTGGTGATTCTATTGTGGCAAAGAGTGTCTATAGAAGATGTCCCATTTCCTTATCCCATAGAGTTGCTCTTGTTGATTTGTTAGAACTTGATATGCTAGATTTTGATTTTATCCTCGGTATGGATTGGCTGCACTTATGTTAGGCTTCAATTGATTGTAGAACCCGTGTAGTCAGGTTTTAGTTTCAAAACGAGCCTATCCTAGAATGGAAGGGGGGGAAATTCTATGCCTAATGGTCAGTTTGTCTCCTATCTGAAAGCTACAAAGATGATTTCTAAGAGTTGGATTTACCATCTAGTTAGGGTGAGGGATGTAGATTCTAAAACCCTTTCTCTTGAGTCGGTCCCCATTGTGAATGAGTTTTCAAAGGTGTTCCAAGATGATTTACCTGGTATTCCTCCCGAAAGGGAGAGAGACTTCAGTATTGATATTCTCCTAATATGCAACCTATTTTTATTCCTCCTTACCGAATGGCTCCGACAAAACTTGTTGGATAAATGTTTCATCCGATCGAGTATCTCTCCATGGGGTACTCCAATTTTTTTGTTAAAAAGAAGGATGGTTCACTTCGAATATGTATTGAGTACAGACAATTGAACAAGGTTATGGTTAAGAATAAGTATCCTCTCCCAAGGATAGATGATTTGTTTGACAAACTTCAAGGGGCAAGTTACTTTTCGAAGATTAAACTTTGGTCGGGTTACCACCAATTGAGGGTGAAGGAAGATGATATTCCAAAAATGGCTTTTAGAACTCGATATAGTCATTATGATTTCTTAGTCATGTCGTTTAGTTTGACTAATTCCCCGGTGGCTTTTATGGATTTGATGAATAGGGTGTTTAGGCAATACCTTGATATGTTTGTGATAGTGTTCATTGATGATATATTAATATATTCAAGGAGTGAGGATGATCACATTAATCATTTGAGGATTGTATTGGAAATTTTCAAGGACCAACTACTCTTTGCAAATTTAGCAAATGTGAATTGTGGCTAAGGTCCGTGGCTTTTCTTGGTCATATTGTTTCAAGTAAGGGAATTGAGGTAGATTCTAAGAAGATGGACGTGGTCAAGAGTTGGCCTAGACCTCTAACCCCTTTAGATATTAGGAGTTTCTTGGGTTTAGCCGGTTACTATAGAAGGTTTTCGAAAGGTTTTCATCGTTTGTGTCTCCATCGATGGCATTGACTCAAAAGAAAGATAAATTCATATGGTCCGAAGCATGTGAGTAGATTTTCAAGAGTTGAAGGATATAATTACTTCCGCTCCGGTGTTGACTTTACCTGAAGGGTATGATGGCTTTGTTGTTTATTGTGATGCCTCCAGAATTGGGCTAGGATGTGTACTTATGCAAAATGGGAAAGTTATTGCCTATGCTTCAATGCAACTTAAGATTCATGAGAATAATTATCCTCCCATGACCTTATACTAGAGGCAGTTGGTTTTGCCTTAAAGATTTTGAGGCATTATTTGAATGGTGTTCATGTTGATGTTTTAACCGACCATAACAGTTTGCAATATGTGTTTAATAAGAAGGATCTAAATCTTCGCCAAAGAAGGTGGCTTGGGTTATTGAAAGATTATGACATGAGTGTTCTTTACCACCCCGGTAAGGCGAATGTGGTGGCAGATTATCTTAGTCAGTTATCTATGGGAAGTGTTGCTAACATTGAATAAGATAAGAAAGAGTTGGTTCGAGATGTTTTGGCCTGGTTGGGTTTTCAGTTAGTAGACTCTACCAAGGGTGGTGTTATGGTTCACAATGGCTCAACATCGTATTTCGTGGCGGATGTGAAAGCTAAGCAAGGTCTTGATCCAACTTTGGTTGAATTAATGGAAGCAGTGCTTAAAAAGTCCGTAGAGGCTTTCTCCCAAGGAGGAGATGGGGTCTTTAGATATCAAGGTCGTTTGTGTGTTCCTAATGTTGATGACTTGAGGGAAAAAAATCTTGTTAGAAGCCCATAATTCTCGATATTCCATTCACCCAGGAGCCACCAAGATGTACCGGGATTTGTGGGAAATTTATTGGTGGAATGGGATGAAGAAGTTTATTGCGGAGTTTGTGGCTAAATGTCCTAATTGTCAACAAGTGAAAGTTCGACATCAGAAATCGAGAGGTTTATCTCTAGATATTAGCATTCCTACATGGAAGTGGGAAGATGTGAATATGGACTTCATTGTTGGTTTGCCTCGCACACGGCGACAACATGACTCGATTTGGGTTATAGTAGATCGAATGACGAAATTGGCTCATTTCATTCCCGTCAAGGTTTCTTATTCAACAGAGGATTATGCTAAGTTGTACTTGAGGGAAGCTTAGTCCCCGTTATGTCGGCCCATATACAATTTGAAGGAGTGTTGGTAAGGTTGCTTATGAACCAGTATTACCTAATGAATTGGCATCGGTGCATCCGGTTTTTCATGTCTCTATGTTGAAGAAACGTGTTAGTGATCCAACATCCATAGTTCCCATAAAAGGTTTGGGAGTTGATGAGAATCTTTCATATGAAGAGGTTCCGATTGAGATTTTAGACTAGCAAATCAAGAAGTTGAGAAATAAAGAAGTTGCTTCCGTGAAGGTGTTGTGGAGGAATCAGTTAGTTGAAGGATCTACTTGGGAGGCCGAGGATGATATGATGTGCTGATATCCTCATCTCTTTCCTTCTACTCCTACTCTAGCTTAAGGTAATCAGTTCCTCATCGTTTACTCTTTTGGTGTCATGTGTTTTAGATGTTCCCATGATTTCCTTATTTATGCATGTTCATGAAAAGCTTTAGTTTGAGAAAATGAATCAACTTGATTGATTTCTACATGTTTATGTGCATTTGAGTATGAGTTGCATATATACTTCATGATATGATGTTTGGAATATGCTTTAGCTTGGTGTTGATGTTTCCTCCTCGGATATGTTCATAGAGTGTGATTGCATGCATGTTGGGCTCTTAGGTTAAGTTCCTACCTTCCTTATGATGTCTTGAATCTAATTCGAGGACGAATGATCCCAAGGGGGAGATAATGTAACACCTCGGGTTAGAGAAAAAGGTAAACTACCAATTTTCAACAACAGTGGGTGCCATCCAATGGAGGCCAACCACGGCCCGTGGACAGGACCATGGATCGTAGGTGAGGTCCATGGATTGTCCACCCAAAATTGTTAGAAAAAAGTGAACCACGGCTAGAGCAACGGACCATCATTGGGTCCACGGTCCGTGGTCGAGTGTCCATGGATCATGACCCCAAAAATGAGTTTTTAACACCGAACGATGGTCATGTAGGACGGACCGTCGGTCAAACCACAGTCTGTTAATATAATCCCATCAGTGGTGGGTCGACAATTATTTTTAAGGTCAGTTGGGTCTTTTCCTATTTAGTCTAGCCTAATACTATGTCATTTATCCTATGGCTAAGACCCCTATATAAGTGATTTTAACCCTCGAATCAATTCATTCAATCATTCTCTTAAATTCACCAAAAGAAATCATGTTCTTCCTCTCCAAGATAATTCTCTCTCTAGAAGGTTGAAGAAGAAGATTCAAGCTAGGGTTCAAGGTCAAGTCTCCATTCTTCAGTTGCTCTTATGCTAAGATGGCAAGGTATGATAGCTTTTCATCCATGGAATCTTTGCATCCATGGAGCCCCAACTTTCCCCAAATTTTGAAAGGTAGAAATTCCCCAATTCGAGTTACGGTTTTCTTCCAAGTTATGGGTTCTTATGAATGTTGATTCAATTGTTTGAATTATGATTGATTATGCATGAATTGAGAGAATTCTATGCTTTTATGATGAAATTCCATGTATCCATTCTTAACCCATATTTCTAAGAAGGAATTGATTAATAATGGGTTTTACTCTATGAAAGGAGGATTTATGGATTTATGTGTGTTCTTAGGATAAATAAGATACAATAAGAATTTCTCTGAGATTGAAGCATATGTGATGATTTATGATAAGAATGGCCTTGAGAGGAAAACCTATGTTATTAGTTGTTGATTTTGATGTGATTGTTGTGGAAGGGATTGTCCCTCATGATTTCTTGTCTATGAATGTGAAAGGCTTTCTCACATTAAATGATTCTAGGTTGAAAGACTTCCTCACCTAAGATGAATCTAAGCTAGGGAACTATGAAAATGATACGGGCAAGAAGCGTTTACCTATGAACCTAAATGAGAAGGGTAAGAGGCGATTACCTATACTCTTTAGAATAGGACAAGAGGCAATTACCCACGTTCCTGGACTACAAGTTGGACAAGAGGCGATCTACCATGATCCTAAAGTGAAAGGACAAGAGGCGATTACCCATGATCCTTCATAATAATGCAAGAGGCGATTCCCCATGTCTTTAATAGATAAGCTTCGATATGTTATGATGAATGCTGAGCTTGGATTGTTGCTTGAGTTTGCCTTCCATGATGAGTAAGACTAGAGGCAGTTACCTATGTCTTGACTAAGGATGAATTGAGGTTACTTTAAGAAGTACTCCTTACATGTTGAGATGATCTACTATGTGCATTGATTATGCTTTATGATTTATGTTCCTTAACTCTTATGTTATGTTTATGCATGCTATCATATTTAGTACATTTTGGTACTAACACATACTCTGGCCTACATTTCTTATCCAAATGTAGGGTCTAGCTTTCCCGATTCTCATCTCAGTGGCTAGGATCTATAGTAGAGGAAGAGTTGAAGATCGGTGAGTCCTCATTCATTCGATGGTTTGGCCACTACTTTACTTATGTTATTTTCATTTGAGTTTTAAACATTGATGTATGGGATACGTCCCGAGATTCTATTGTATTAGATTGTTTTTGAGACAAGTGTTTTAGATTTCCACTTTACTTTTATAAAACATTTGGACTTGAAATGTGTCTTTATCTCTTTTGATTCTATCTCTTATGTTATGAATGGTAAGTGGCTTGTATGAGGCCTTTCGGGGTCTTTTACGCCATGTTACATCTAGGGGGTACCCCTTGGTTGTGACAGGGCGATACGCCAAAAGAACTAGGAGGAGTGATTTTTGTCTGCCCTTTGAGCATGAAAAGTTGGTAAAGTGCACTGTCAAGATTAGTAGCCTGAACTTCAAAGGGCGATTTACCGCAACCCATAAAGCGGACTCTATCGGGTCCGCCAAATCAACCTTTAGTTGTGGTCATTGTCAAGGCATGTTCGGCGAGCTTAAGCTCTAGACAGCGATACGGCGAACACGTTCTGCGATGTTAGTAAGTGTGCCGAATAGGTCTTCTATAAAAGGACCTAGTGTTCTTTTAATTTCCACCTCTATATTTTTGGAGGATTTTCAATTCCCCTCTCTTACATTGTGCATTATGAGTGATTTTTTGCCTTGTGTGAGTGTGTTGAAAGTTCTAGGAGTTCATTTGAGTGGATCTTAAGCCAACTCAACCCTGATTCCTCAATTTCTTACTTGTTTTTCGGCACTAAGGTTGGTGGTTTAACTTATCATTGATGACTTAGATTGCTTATAGGGTGTGGGTTAGATCCGTGTAACTGAGATTAAGTGCTTGATTTTGTTGGGTAAAATTATATTGTTGAATTTAAATTATACCTATGTGAATTTAATTATGAATGCCTGTATAAATGGTGAATCATGATTGTGTTGGTTAGAACCCTAAATTGAGTCGATGTGCTTGCTGGGTCTGTGTTCAATTGAATGTGAGTGAATTCTGAGTAGCTCAATGTTGATCGATTGCATGATTTTTGCCCAAAAATAGAAAGAGTGTCTACTTTCTTAAGGGCAAATTGCCAAGTAATGATACACTTAGTGATAAATGGGGGAAATATGAGTACCCATGGGTAAAAAAACATATAGGTGGATTGTAATTGTTGGGGGAAACTCGTATTTGCGGTGCATGTTAAATTTCTTTTCGTAATATAGGCAATGGGTTGAAAATTCTTGTTAGGCAAACTTATCTTAGCTCACCAACGAAGATAGGTGAATGACTGAGTAAAACCCAGCTGCCCTTTTTGAGATTATGCATGGCCTTGGGTACTGTGCCATTCGGCGGGCTTGTCTTAGTCCGTCGAACTCATTTGGAGAATCACCGAATGGGAGAGGATATCACCCTTGATTCCTGTGTCTTTCCATTTTGCACTGTCACTTTCAGAGGACTTGTCTTAGTCTACCAAAATCAACTCGGGTGAATTTCCGAGTTGGCATTGACTTCGCTTTGTGTGATTGATACCTTATATTTGTGCTACTATCAAAGTAGGCGAGCACACTGGATCTCGCCGATATTGTTGGGCGATACGCCTTCCCATTAGGCGAGCGTCAGGACTATTTGCAATCTTGATTCAAAGTCCTTTCGATTTCAACTAACCTTCACAAGTCTTGTGTTTTAATGTGTACCTTGCTGCAAATGGCGAGAAAAAAAGGTAAGAATATGGTCCACTTCGATACTGAATCACATAGGGAGTCTCCTCCTCCTCCTTAAAATAAACAAAATGGCCTTTCAACCAATCAGCCTTTTGAAACTCCAGTTGCTCAGACACCTTCAAACATGGGTTAAAGGAGCAGAAACATATTTCCAAGAAGTAGGTGAGCATTCTCTCAAAGTTGGTGTCACCGGCACTAGACCCCCCAACCCTGCTTTGCATGTTCTCCCGATTATAGCTCCAAGAGCCTTTTCCGCTAGAGTTCGCCGAGCCTTCCTTGCCGCCTCTTGTGATCCTATTGCCGGGCATTGATGCCTCACTTGAGGTTTCTCCACTAGAGACTCCAGAAGAGAGTGCTCCACAGGAGTAACCTGTCAGGGGGAATCTATAGCTCAGCCTCATGTCATTCCTTTTACTTAGTATTGAGGTCATTTCTTTTTGATTTTGGTGGGGTGAGGGCCTTCGTGCCAGTATTACCCTTATGCTTGTATATTAAATTTTTGTGGTTATTTTTTTATGTTAGAATGTTTCCTTTTTGAAAAAGTGTCCCTCTTTACTTCATTATTTGTTCTCTCTGGATGAATACACCCCCTACACGAGTTTAAAAAATCATGAAATACTTAAGGTTTTCGTTGATATAATTTGAGAATTGATTTTGTCCAATATTGATGTCTTAAATAGTACTCATGATGAGCATGATGCGTACTGTCGGTGTTGGGAGAATGAAATTTATGTGGTTACACTTTTGAATGGTCCCTTTGAATCTTTTGTTGACTACCTGCATTTGGATGTGAGCCTTCCAATGAACATCACAATTTGTTACTACCTTGTGAGGGTGTGAATCCATGTTGGCACCAATTGAGCCTAACCTATTTTTTGACTACTAATAGAAGCCTCTTGAGCAAAAACTACTCCTACCTTCTCACCAAACATCCTTTTTGAAGCATTGCGATGTTCAAATAACCAAATTAGACCAAAAGCCTAAGTTGGGAGTCTGAATAGGAAGGATGAAGGAGAGCTAAGTGAAGGGCAAAGAAAGAAGAAATGAGGCTCAAATCTGAATGTTTTACAAAGGAGGGAACCCCTTGTTATAAAAAAATATGTGTATATAGTTTTCATCAATTTGATGAAAATAGATTGGAAAAAATAAAAATAAAAAGGATATGTAAATGAAATAAAAAGGAGTTCCAAATAAATTGAATGGAAAGTCAATGTTTGAGTTCTCAAATGAAAAAAAAGAAGAAATAGAACTTGAGAAGACGTGATGATGATTGCAATAATGCTTTGAAAAGGTAAAGTCACTAATCCAAATTGACATGCTTTAACCCTCATCCCCATTACAAGTCTAAAAGACCCTTGAGATCTTAAATGAACCAAGTTTTTTGATGATTAGAAGATATGGGAAAACCTGTGGGACAAAAGCTTGCATGTATTTCGCTTTTGAGAGAGTGAGAGTTGCATTGATTTCTATTGCCTTTGTTGATTTGCTTTGTGAGAGCATTAAATCATTCTTGATTTGTGGGCACATGAATACATTTGTTGAAACATGTTCTTGCATTAGACAAGAAGCTAAAGTGAGCTTGAGCTTGTGTTGAGACTAGGTAGTCATCATTTGAAGCTTTTTGATCATGACTTAGGGTAACATATTATTGAGAGTAGTCTTGCCATGGCCCTTGCATGTTAACTCTCTTTGAGTAGACACCCTTATTGAGCTTATTGTGTTCTTGATGTACTTGAGGACTGATGCTTATCGTGACCAACGACACTAACCTACGGTATGAGTGTCTACGATCGTCGATAGTATAGTAACCCAACTAAAGGTTGGGGTCGTGTCCCAAGGGAGTGGTTTCGAGAATTGATAGAAAAATAAAATTAAGCTCTAACTAGTCGTAGCTAAAAACATTAATGAACAAAAACATGGTAAATTAAAGGGGGTGACATGAAAGTGTCAAATAACAATTGCGGGTTTTGTCACAAGTAGTGAAAATAGAAAAAATTAACAAGAAAATCAAGTATGGGGAAATGTTCTTGGGGTGTGACCGCAATACAGGTTGAGATAAATTGTTGGGTACATGCTTTCAATAGGAAATTTAAAAGATAATAGTGACTAGGCTAAGCTTTAGATAGAAATAAGTTACTTCTCGGAAAACTTACCCCGTTTCAAATGGGTTCCTCTCGGACACCCATTTGCAGCATGAAGACCAGCCTACGCCTTACCCCACTCACTCTCTCGAGCTGAATGTTAGGATATGGGACTAGGGCTCACTCTCTTGGGCTGAACCTCATGTCGACCCACTCCTTAGGTCATCAGTCTAGTGTCTTGGTTTCACGACCTCCCTCTCGGGCAAGCCGAAAATACATGGGTGGTTTTATATTTGCAACTACAAACATATTAAATTAAACAACAACCACTAGGTGAAATCACCATTAATACATCTACCCTATCAGCAAGCAAGACCCAACAACAATATCAACACATATTTACTAAATCACACCCCAAGAATAGGAGTTTTTAGCCACACATCCTAAAATGATACTAGAATCAAATGGGTATAAAAAATTAAACCTTGATTTAAGCAAAGAAAGAAGAATGGAGAAGACCCACTTCCAACTTGGGGAAGATGAAATCCTTCTCTCTTGAAGTCTCCCACAAAACCCTCTCCAAACTTGAGAGAAAATATCTAAAAACGTACTATTCTATTATGAAAATATTAATAATGGTTCGGAACTTCTAAAAATTAATAAGAAGTTTAGTATTTATAGCCATCAGAAATTAGTGCTGGCGGATAGTTCGGCGAGGTTAGTCGAGTCCGCTGAATGACTCAACGACTCACCCTTCTTCTGTCTTACCGCCGTTTAGTGCTTGCCTTCAGCATCTTCACGTTCTGGACCATTGGGCGGTATAGTACTGCTTCGCAGAACTATTCGGCGAAGCGCCGACTGCTCCTTTCACCGCCTTTTTGATCCTCTTCTTTCAGGGCTTCGCATACTAGAACAAAGGGTGGAGTCTGTCCTTTCGGCGAATCGCCAAAGGTGCTTGGCGATGCTCAGGCTTCAGCTTCTTCGTTCTTTTCAGCCTTTTTGGTTCATTTTTGCGCCTAAGTGTCCATGCTTCCACTAAAAATTCAAATACCTGAAACTTCAGAGTTTTCATCAGATATTGAGACAAAATAAGCATTCGAGGACACTATTTCTATCAAAATAAAGCCCTAAATGAGTCCAATTTGTGGACTCATCAACACCCCAACTTAAACTTTTGCTTGTCCTCAAGCAAACTTAAGTTCAGCCCTTCAAAAAGGGTGTCTCAAACAGTGCTACACAAGACTCAATCATGAATGCACATAACAAGACTCAATTTACTTATTCAAGGATCAATTGTGTACTCAAAGATTCAGGTTATGACAGACCATTACCAAAGATTCTCATGCTCGCAATACTTGCTACTTGTGCAAGTTCAAGCTCAACAAAAAGTATCTAAATGCCTTCACATGAAGAATGATTCCACATTCACACACAGAGGTTAATCAATTCAAGATCAGGAATCAGATGCAACACTCACACTCAAAAAGAGGAACATAATGCATGTTTTCACCCATAGGTTTGCCCTTATTTTCTAATCGACTTTCGATTCGGCTTACTTAAGATCAAAAAGGTCTTTCGAAGGCTTGTAATGGGGCTGAGTACAAAGGTATGGTCATTTAGGCTCAGTGATTTTTTCCTAGTGAGTTGTGGTATTCTCAAGGCATTCCCTTCTTTTCCTTTATCCATTCTTTTTCTAGTGCTTCTAAGTCACCTTTTTATTCTCCTCCATGGATTGCTTGGAAAACCGATTTTCTTCGTACTTTATTCCACATATATATATATATTATTTTTTTTGAAGGGTTTCCATTGTTTTGCAACACCATAGGTTAAGGGAGAATTTTCTTGCACTTCTTGACTTCTCCTTTTCCTTTTCACCACACCCCCAACTTAGGCTTTTGGCCTAAGTTGGCTATTCGCTAAACCACAACTCTAGAGGATTGTAGGTAGTGGGTCAAGTAAGGTCTAGGGTTCATCAAGGTTCTTTCAAAGAAAGGTAAGGCTCAAAGGATGTTCAAAAGAGTTTCACATGCTCACGGGTAGGCCACAAAAGAGGTATATGTCAAATTTGGCTCACACTCTTTAAAGTTGCCTAAGATTATTTCAAGTGAACACCTTTATAAATCAATCAGACTAACAAGGCAAATTCTAGGTTTATTCATGCAAGTTTCAAAGTAAGCTAATCACACAAGGCATCGACACTTAAGTCAAACAAGACTACACACTTTCGCTAGTGTGCAACGGTCATTACAAGAGAATTAATTCGATAAATGGCTAATCACA
The DNA here is from genome assembly GCA_036250405.1 of Solanum raphanifolium. Taxonomy (NCBI): domain Eukaryota; kingdom Viridiplantae; phylum Streptophyta; class Magnoliopsida; order Solanales; family Solanaceae; genus Solanum; species Solanum raphanifolium. Next base: position 26,040 of record JAJOOE010000242.1, read on the forward strand.
ACAAGATGCAAAGAGTTCACATATTGTCTATGCAACTTCATTTGGCCTCATCGTAGCCGTACATTCATGTTCGTTCGATTGAGAGCACTATTCAAGTCATCGGTATTGATCAAAACTGAGACTCAAATTTTTACAAAAGAACAGCCACATTCAACTCATAAGGGGTGGCAGAAATGTGTGAAAAATTCAAATTTTTTCAAAAGGGTCAAAATCTTTTGCAATTAAAACAAAAGAGAGCCATGAACTCAAACATCCATAAAAAGAAGTGTAAAAACAGTTATAAACAGAACAACCCAGATATAAACACAAATACGAGCAAAAAGTAAGTAGCACACGTAGGTGGGCCTCACCCCACCTCAAATAAAAACATTTGTCCTCAAATACATGTAATAAATATCCAAAAATTTGAAAGATAACTAAGAACAGAGAGGGAGGTAAAGAGAGGATCATGGCTATGCGGTTGCTCCACCTGTCATGGCATTAGTATTTGAAGTGACCATCAGAAGGACCAGCTCCACTGGATCCAGTAGCAGGAGACTTTGCTAAAGAAGCTTGCACAACAACATTTATCATGATTTGTTCAGTCTCGGCTATGTCGTCCACTATAGCTTCCTCAAATATCTCTTCGTCAGTTTCTACCTCCGATTCAGGATTAGCTATATGCTCCATTCCATTTCCATGTCCTGCGGCAGTCTGAGGCATCTCGGGCACATCTGGAACTTCCATTATTCCAAAGATCATGGGTATATCAATGGACTTTAGGTAGTCCACATCTTTCTTCAGCTTTGCAATGGTGGCTTTTACTGTTGTTACTTCCTCTGTGGCTCCTTGATCGTGCTCACACACTAACATCCTGGCCTCTAGAGCATCAATAGTAGTGCTTAGTGGTCTCACAACATTGTCGAGGGTAGCCTGAATCATGCCTGAAATGGAGCTTTCTATGTTGGCAGTCCGATAATTAGCAGTTTGGGCAAGTTGTCCCATTCAGATCAAAGATGCCTGAGTGATTGGTTCACAAGGGGCAACATCAGCTGTAGGTTTGGGTGGTAATGAAGCAGAAGAGGGACCTGTAGAGTCAAAAGGGGTGGTCATGACATTAGATATACCTGAAGGTCTAGGGGCCGGAGTAGGCAAAGATGCCTCTGCAGGTATAGATCTAATGGCCACAACTTCCTTCTGTCTCTGTTCTACCTGGTCTTTAAGGTATTCGGCTTTGATCTTTCGGATACTGCTGAAGGCGGTGGCAGCCAATTCCACATCTTTAAGCTCTTTTGCATAATTAAGTGATTAGTACCGGGAAATGGAGATATATCTGGCCCTGCTTTGCACGCATATGGATTTCAGAGGAAATGATCTTCCCAAAATTTATCCTGGTTTTCTCCATGATGCATCCAAAACAAGCTGCCTTAGCATGACGAAGGATTGATTCATTCTGTGATGGCATAACTGTGCTGCTGATGAATCCAAACCAGTATCGTGCAACTATGTTAAGATTTTTCTTCTCAATTGGAACTCCTTCTGCTAACCATGTCGGAGCATTATCATCTGAGACTTGCGGAGCTAGCCACTTTTTCATTGCATCCAGCTTCTGTGTCCTAATTAAGTGCTGGTAGTGGTCATTAATCTTATCAGACATTCCCAAAGCTATGTTGATAGTCTCATTGTCACAGGCTACCTTCCTTCCTCTGACAACCACGTGGTCAACTGCTTTAAAAGATGAGACTAGCATTTTCCGTTGAGGTACTAATGCACTGTATTCATCGTAGAACTCTTTAACCCAACTTGGTATGTAAGATCCGCAGTGTCTTGTGAAGATTTGGAATTTGTGGTATTTCAGGCACTCCATCACTTCTGGATACCTATTGATAACCCCATCTATGCAAATTCGTTTCTCCTCAATGATTGTTCTCAGACCATCTGCCTTTGATCTATTCATTGATCCATGTTTGGGACCTTGTACTGGATGTGCCAGCACTAATGCTTGCCCTGAAACTGGAGGAGTTGGAGTGGTGGATTTACTATCTTTTATCCGATATGGATCATGTATCCTTTTGGATTGTAACTCAGCCCTCATTGCCTCTGTCTGGTAATCTTCATCAGACTCTGCACTCTCACTGTTACATGTGCGTGGCTCGGTGGTATAGAAACATGTGCTGTCAGAGCTTGCGTCAGATAATTCAAAGGTTTTGCCTTTCCCCTTTCTTTTTGCAGTTGTGGTAGCCTTGCCCCTGGGTGGATGTGAGTCTTCACTGATCACAATTCCCTTTTCCCTTCCTCTGGTTGACCGTGTGGCCATGTCTGGAAAACCTTAGAGAGATTAGTCAGTGATTACATTGTAGAACAGAGTTGCAGACAAAATCGCTGAATCTCTTAGGTGATCATGAATATCTCCACCGAAAGTTACAGAGCCCACAGTGCTTAAGATATGAAATTAAAGGCTATTTAGGGCTAGTAGGCGAACCACAATTAAGTACTAAGTATGGAAACCATGCAAAAACATGCTAAAAGGGACATTTATTGGGGAAACATGCTTTTATGTCATTTGGTAAAACTTCATGAAAATACAAGTATAAGAGTCACAATACTCAACCATAACCAACAGGCAAGTCATTAACCACTTTAGCACATACTCCAAGCATATCCTATTCATTCACCTTAAACTATCCACCTCAAGTAACCCTTGGACAACACTTTGTTAAATGCATGGATAGCGTCCCATACCACCGTCCACACTAAAGCATCATCCTTGGGACACCAAACGTGAACTTACCACTTATCATGCTTCAAATCACAAGCCATCATGCACAATTTATACTAATATTCAACACATAAGCATATTAGTCAAATAAGTCATTTCATAATCTTAGGACCTCCATCTAAATTTACCCTAAGACACACTTAAGTGAGACATGAAGTTGCCGCCCATACAACCTCTTCAAGCACACCTGAGTGTTCCTCAAGGCTACAATAGACAAGAACCTTTACATTTCAATACAACATACTAAATAGTTCTTTTCCTTATTATAAGAGAGATATGCAACATATTAAAAAGGATGACTAGTCAACATTCTTCTTTAGAGTCATTTAGGACACATTCATGCATTTAGAGGACTTTCACTTCATAGTCATTTAGACTTAGGGAACTCACTTTAGCTTATTCTAGGTCTACTCATGCCATGTGTAGATAGCATCCCATACTACCACCTACACTTTGTAGAACCTATCCAATAACTAGAGTGCACATTCCACATGATGGGAATAGACTTTAACCGACATAGACCATACTAACTAGGAATGGAATCCGGTGTCATAAGATCCCACACCGTGGAGGATGTTCTACTTACCAAAAGTAGAACTACTAAGCAACCGATGTAAGCACATGGTTTAGGGGATGTCCAAGGATGTTCATTGTGCCTAATGTAATGCTCAACTACGCCACCAACCTAACCACATCCACTCGGTGCTTAGCCTTAGTTCCCATAGAGTATTCAATCACATATGTACTAGAGTGGGTTCCTTTTCTAGTTCAACCAACTCATAGTACCTGTTCCCAAGAAAGGCCCAATTCTTAGTCATAGCCAATCAAGGTTCATAAGGATACCTAATTTGACATTCTTAGATAAGCATTCTCATGCCATTCTGGCTCCATCCATCTCTAAGTCTATCATTTCACTCAAGAAGGGAAAATCACCCTAAGGCCCATCCTTCAAGGTTATACATTTACTTAGGAATCTAGACTAATGAAAGGGCACCATGCTTAGGTCTACCGATTCAAGTCTTGGCCTAGAATTCCTCATTTAGAATTTATAGGAAGAGCTCAATTACTAAGTCATAGCCCAACCAAACATTCATATGTATAATCAAGCTTTCATGACACAATACAAGTGTAACGACCCTAAAAACGAACTAGTGAAACTAGAGCCTCACATGTGAGTTTGGAGTTGAGAACTTGATGAAATGATGAGAAATGACCGCGACGTCCGGAAACTAGTCATTTGAACTAGTGAGTTGTAAGGGTCAACTTTAAATGGTCATATCTCTTAGCTCAAAATGAATTAGGTGGGCCATTACCTATCCTATGAAAGGTCTTTGAGTCCTCTTTCCAACGCCACCGAGTTTGCCCAATTCCGACCTTGGAGTAAAAAGTTATGCCCGAAATATGAAGCACTGTCAGGCTGCAAAAAAGGACGAGCTTAGACGGGTTTAGTGAAAATTTTTAAGTTAAGACTTTATGGGTCCTTAGTCCTTTTCCAAAATTGACCCTATGCTATTCTATTCCTTTCCTAGCAATTATAAAACCCTTTTAGACAAATTCTTCCATTTTTAAGTCACTCCAATTAGAATTAAAAAGAAATTCTCTCAAATATTTCTCTCTACAATCCTCTATTTAAGAAGGTCAAGAACTTGGAGCTAGGG